>VDFB02131190.1:0-59865 GCA_007258455.2 Sequoia sempervirens | reverse complement strand
ATAGAATTGAACTCGGCAAAGGTAGAAATTGAAGGGGATTCGGCTATTGTGGTAAATGTGATAAGAGCTAAGAAAGTGTTGAGCTGGAAATTACAATCTTTACTAGATTCAGCAATAAACCTGATCGATAAGTTTGAAAATGTAACGATTAACCATATTTACAGAGAAGGCAATACACTGGCAGATGCATTGGCAAATATGGGAGCTGATGGAATGACACTTAAACAGATAACTCCATGATGAGCAAGGCTTTATGTGGACAAGGATTTGAATGACATCCGAGAGGAAGAGAAGAGAGACATTTAGGATTCTAAGAGTGGTGAGACAAGTAAGAAGGCAGAGAAGGAAACAATGGCCACCCCCATTAAGCTGAATTCACCGAACTCCAACCTCAGACCACAGGATCAAGGAAGTTTCTCGCTACAAACACCATTTACAATGAGGTCCACAATGAAGAAATTGATTCACTCCCAGAACCGACAGTGGCAGATCCATCTTCAAATTTGGGCATTTAGTTACTGTTCGTAGTGTGGTCCAGCAGAGGAAGAATACATGAGGCAAAAAGGGCAAAGATAAGAACTCTTGATGATCTTTGGTGTTTTGTCGTTTGTTTTTTTACCGTCATCTGCCTTTTTTTAAACTCAAACTTTGCTCAATCGTAGTTGCAGCAATACGTGGTAGCTGTCTTTTTATGATAAGGTTATAGACTTTGTTCAGGATAGCTTTAAGGTTTCATGTTCTGATTTTGATCTTCTCATGGAAGCCATGATTCAGCTTGTTTTATCTTCTGTTGAGGCTTCAAGTCTTGTAAATCCTTATACTTTTAATTTTAATACAATCTCCTCGGCTTCGGCCCCTTAATTATCAAAAAAAAAATCCATAGCATGTATAAATAGGGTGCTGTAGTCCCTCACCCCTGAACAAAGCAGTATCTTCAAGGCTGAACGAATTAAGGAAGGAAACCTCCTTGTAATTATACAAACAGCGGAAATATAAAATTGGCCTAAAAAGAATTGCATCATTTGTAATGAATCTTGCATACCGAAAGTAATCAAAATCACAGGAATTTACAGAAGAAAAATAGTAAGTGGATAAATTATATGTATACATCACACCTTTGCCGAGATCCTGTAGATTGAGCATTTGTCATGTACGCCTCCTCTTATATGACACCTTGGCAATTTACTTTGGTCAACTCAGACATCTAGATTCTAGACAAAGCACTATACGTAAGGCTTAGAAAAGAAAAGAGAAACCACTTTTTCTTTTGTCTTCCTCTCTCCAATTAGCTTAATTCAGGCCCTGTAGTGTGCATCCTAGTGCTCTATGAAAAATCACCGCCAGCAATTCATCGACGGAAAATTCACAGTCAGCAATTCACCATCACGGAAAATTCACTGTCAAGTAAAATTCACCGCCAGTAATTCACCACGGCGGAAAAATTTTTAATATATATTTTGAAAACTTTGATTTTATTAAAAATATTAATGCGGTTAATTTTCCCCCGCAGTGAATTGCTGGCGGTGAATTTTACTTGGCAGTGAATTTTCCATGGCGGTGAATTGCTGGTGCTGAATTTTCCATCGATGAATTGCTGGCAGTGAATTTGCGTATGCTGTATCCTAGATATATAAACTTCTCTATTCATTAATTTAATTAGCAGGATTGAAATCTGCGCTAGGCACAATGTCTACAACTAAATGTTCTTCCAAAAGAAGACAGCATGCCTATGAATTACCTTCAAAAAAATAAAAGCGAATTTTCAATCACATCAAGAATAATTTGGTACCCTGGATATGATGTCACCATGAACAAATAAATTTCTTATAGTCTGAATGGAAAATGAGTAATCCAAATGATTCTCTGAATGGAAAATGAGTAATCAAAATGATTCTCTTCCTCCTCCCCTACCCCTCTACCTCTACCTCTACCTCTACCTCCCGCTCCCCCTCTAAAGAGTACATTGTTTGGCACCCTTTATATGACGTCACCATGAACAAATAAATTTCTTATAGTCTGAATGGAAAATGAATAATCAAAATGATTCTCTCTGTCCCTCCCTAAATATGACGTCACCATGAACAAATAAATTTCTTATAGTCTGAATGGAAAATGAGAAATCAAAATGACTCGAGAGAGAGAAAGAGTACATTGGAAATAAAAGTAATGAGATGCTTTCCCATTGAACCCATGCAATTCTAAATTCATGTAGATCACAGAAACATCTGCTAGCCTGTATTCTTACTATCTTGTGAATTGTCTTCTCATACCTTTTGTGTCCAATGGTAATGAAAATGCAGCTAATGATCAAAGACCTCTAGAGGTTTGCAAGCCTGGCTAGTTAGATGCCCTACAGTTTATCTTATTTCAGGGCTGTGTGAGAAAATATAGAACAGTGGAGTCTGATTGATTTGTTTTGAAACTTTGACTTACCTAACGGCATGTCCAAAAGCAAATAAGAAGGCAAGGTCTAAAATACGGGGATCTATCATGTTGCTAGTGAAGGGTTAAACAAAATAAAACAAAAACCCACCAATAGAAAACTTCTACAATTATTTGTATGCCTGGCTAGTTAGATGCTTTGCAGTATCTGTTCTTCAAAGGCTGAACAAGAAAATAGTGGTGTCTGATTAGCTAGTTTTGAAACTTCCATTTGCCTAACAGCATTCCCGAAAACAAATTAATGAGGCAAGAAGGTCATAATTATGGGATTTCTAAAGCAGCCAGTGAAGGAATAAACAAAAATAATATCCCCACCAACGGAAGAGGGATGTCTGTATTTCACAAGCTAGAGATCTGTATTTCAGTTACAACCTATTCTTCAGATATATCCTATAGATGGCCAGTATAGTCAGCCTGCGAGAACACATGGTGTCCCAGACTTATCATATCGGCATATGATAACCCCCAAATGTGTATGAATCTTTCTTTTAAAACTTTCTGAAACATGAAGTTGTAACTTATAATTTATTGAGTCAAGTAGTGGTGGAAAATTTTGTTCTCCCCAGTTTGCAACTTATCATGCATTTCATAATGAGAGCTTCCTGCTTCTGTAAAAAATTGCTTCAAATGAGAACAACAAAATCTGTGCCATTAGATTTTATATATTGTTGTTTCTCTAAGAGTGAAGAGTAAACCTGACATGAGAACCCTGCAAACTTCTTCTTCAAAATGTAAAAGCATTACAGATAAACCATTCAAAACGCAGAAAATGATTTACCAACAAGTTCCGAAGCATTACTCTATAGAATGCCAAAATAGTACCCACTGACCTCTTTTCAAGGCAAATCTTATTATTTACTTAATATCACCAATAGTCCCCACATGAACAGATCCCATCCTTGAAATGATGAAAGCGACTTGGATCCCTCGTTACAATTTCTCGCCCAACAATCTTAGAGATAAACTTAGTAGCAGTGTGGCAATCGACACATACACGAAGGTTTTTAACTATTTGGATTGATTTTCCCAAGGGAAAGCTTATAAGGCCGAAAGCAATAGCTAGCTTCTCACTGTGGTGGCACAGATATTGTTCTTTTAACTCATCCTCTACATCATGCAGCACAAGCTTTGTATATGGCTTATAACCTGCCTCAGTCATCTGCTTTGTCAATAACTCCAGTGTTGCATAAATCTCGTCTGTTTGAGGATGTGATCTGTCTCTCGCAACAAATCTGTGCACCTTGCTCCTGACTTCAATCCAACTGAGCCCTGCCTCTTTTTCTACTCCCATATCATCCATCTTTTTCCTTATCCTTACCACATCTTCCCACCTGCTTGCTGCGGCGTAGATGTTTGAAAGCAACACATATGCCGAAGCATCATGAGGTGCCAATTCCAGCAGACGTTCTGCTGCTAGCAAACCTATCTCCATATTGTTATGAACCCTGCAGGCACCTAGTAAGGTTCTCCACACTGCATCACAAGCTGCGAATGGCATTCTATTGATGAAGTCAACTGCCTCCTCAAGAAGGCCGGCACGGCCAAGAAGATCAACAATACAAGCATAGTGCTCTGCAATTGGGTCGATGCCATAATCCCGACTCATGGAATCAAAGTAGGTGAGACCTTCCTTCACTAGACCTACATGGCTGCAGGCAGAAAGAACACCAACAAAAGTGACATTATTTGGTTTCATTCCTTTCTTCTTCATGTGTTCAAACAATTGGAGGGCCTCTTTACCCCTTCCATGATATGCATATCCTGATATCATTGCACTCCATGAAATTACACTTCGTTTGAGCAGTTTGTGAAACACAAGCTCTGCATCCTTGATACTACCACATTTGCTATACATGGTAATTAGTGAATTCCCCACAGGCGTGTCTGACTGTAATCCATATTTTATAACAAGTGCATGGAACTGTGTGCCTTGTTCCAATCTGGCTAGAGAACAACATGCAACAAGAGCACTAGTGAAGGAGAATGTATTGGGCTTGATACCTGACCGTTGCATTTCGCAGAACATTTTTAGAGCCTTAATACTCTGCCCATCCTGAGCATAAGCTGAAATCATCGCAGTCCACAACACCAGATCCCGTCCAGGCAATTCTTCAAACAATCTATTTGCATCGTGAAGACTGTGACATTTCACATACATATCAACCAGGGCACTTGCGGCAAAGATATTGAACTCAAACCCAATTTTGACAACATGGGCATGAATCTCCTTACCTCGTCCAAGAGTTTCCGACTTTGAACATGCCTTCAGAACACTCCCAAAGGTAAATTCATCTGGCTTCACTCCCGTGGAATGCATCCAGCTAAATATGTCCAAGGCTTCTTCATTCTGTCCATTCCTTACACATCCTGCAAGGATGGTGTTCCATGAAACCAAATTTCGTTCAGACATTTCGTCAAATACTTGGCGTGCATCATCCAAACAACCGCATTTGGCATACATATGAATGAAATTGTTGTTCATAAATTTGTCGTCCTTACTACGAGTTTTTATGAACTGAGCATGGAGTCCCTTAATTTCTATGGCTTTATTGATTCGAGTTGAAGACTGCAATACTATATCATAGACGCTTTGTTTACCCTGAATTTTATACAGAGCCTCTGCATTATCACCCCCTGAATTGTTGATGTATTCGTGTTTTGGCTCAAAAATTTGCATTGAACATTCTTTACAGGAAGCTGAAGTGACTTTATACCGCTGGTCGTAAAATATAGAAGAATGAAAAGTAGTACAAGAGTGACTAGAAAGCGGCCATTTGATTGAAGGCAGTGCAGGTGAAGCGGGGAATTGGAGGGACACTGCTGCAGCCATGGCTACCATTATTCTTCACTCCTACTCCGCCTAGCTAGATACCTTATCTGTAATGAATTTCCATAAGATTGAAAAAGAAGAATGAATAGTACATTATGGATTTGAAAATCATTAGGTAAAGTCTAACTCACTCGCGATAGACTGTTACCAAAGATAATTAAGGATACAAACACTACCATTTCTTCTTTCTATGGTATTATTCAAAAGAGATTATAAATTGAATGTAGAAGAATGATTTGGAGTTAAGAAGGTCCGGCTATTCCTAGCAACTAATCTAACAAGCCCATGGAGCGTGACCATGACCATATGACCCTATTCAAGAGTCTTCATGTTGCCACATTGTGCGACTCTTCAGGTTAAGCACCATAGATTCGGCTCTCTTATGTTCAAAGGGCTTTTCTACTAGATTATAGGTAGGCAATGCTCAACATCTATGTTTATTTTATTTCTCCTTATAGTTTGATGCTTCATAATATCTTATAAGTTTTCATTTCAAAATTAGAGATGGAGCTTAATGAATCAAAGCAACACATTCCTCTCATCTCATTATTACTAGCACTTGCATTTAAAGGATGTTCAAAGATTACGTCGATAGAAAATTATACGTATGTTAATATGTTAGAGAGTATGTATTTATGCATGGATGTGTTGTGAATTCTAGTTGCATTGGCTGGATTAAACAATTAATAATAAATGTTAAAAAATAGAATAAAATAAACTTCGACAAATCTAGATTTTTTTCTTAAAGAAACTAAGTATTAGTTGATTATGAAATATTTGCATACAAATTTAAAACATAAAGCAATGCAAATGAAAAAAGAAATTTGCCATCAAATTACAAAAAAACACTATAAATGGAAATAAAATGTTCCCATCTAGTTGTCAAATCAATATTTATTTGGCTTTTACGTGATAAGTGAGATTTTGAAGGCTTTTACCATTAAACGACAACTAGATTACCATTAAATGATAGCTAAAACTTGTTTTCCAATTACTCAATAGTGGTTTGCATGCGTGAGACTTGTTTCAAGCTCAAATCCCACACTATATGTTGCCTATCGACTAATTAGTATGTGCATGTAAGTGGGATTATCGTTTTCGTTTGAATAAATGGCATTAGTTGTGTATTGTAAACTTTGATAGACAGAGATATTTGGTGGATTTGCTAATGCTTTTAATTTTTAATGGATTTAGAAAAATTATATTTTGGTTTTTCTTGATTGGTGTATGTTATTTTTGCAAGGTTTCTTTCTTTTATTTGAAAATAGATTATATGGTCAAAAATTTGAGGATTTGTAATGTTTGCAGGGCTATAAAGGTGGCTTTGTCATGGGTTACATGTTCTAATATGAGAGCTTGTTAGCCAACAGGTGCGGACATAGGTAGTCGATGCATGGGTTTGTATTAAGTGTGTGTCATGGGTAGGGTAGTTGCAACAATAACATGACAAAAAATCCCTTTCAAACATCTCATATTTACAAATATAGTGTTTTTTAGGGTTATTAACAAGCTCATGAGTTGTAGAAAGGATCTTTATTTTTCTTTTTCTATAGGCCTCAAGGGAATGCTTACTACTTTTGTTTGTATGTATGCCCATGTTTGAGTTGTTGCTTCTTAGTCTATGTGTTATTTTGTTCTGCTTATTAGCTATAGGCTCTGTAAGGAATTTTAATGCATTCATTTACCCGACACTTTCATCAGGCTATGTTCTCCCTTTATGTTTGATGGAACTCCATAACTTGTTCCTAGATGGCCATTTTAGCAAGGAAACAAGGATATTAGAAAAAGGCGAGCTTGATTTTATACTAGTTATTTGCATTAGATTGGAAGTTTTCAAAGTCTTCTCAAAAAATTAATTTGTGCACATTTTCCTAGAGAAGTTTGTTGAATAGTTCACATGCTTTTCTATTTTATAAGTAAAACAACCTATGCCAAAATGGCATCTTTGAAACATGGTATCAATATTCATCAAACCATAAAGGATATATTGGAGTTTTTTCATAAGTTGTGGTTGCAAATGTGGTGATAGACATGTTCAACTATTTCCCTATCAATAACTTTGGGGATGAAATTGGTTTGACCCAGAAAATTGGCAAATACAACTTTGTTTAGAAATATGCAATTTCATTAATATGCACTTATTAAGAGTTGGACTATTATTTTCATATGAACAACTTAGAAATATCACGTATGCCTCAAAAATATATGTATATGTATATGTATATGTATATGTATATACATGTCACACCCCATCTTGTTGTTACTAAGTTACTTTTACCTTCATGGGTAAAAAGGATGATGAACACAAAGTATGATTTTGATATGTTTGTTAAATGAATGAAATATTGGAATAGGTATTAAAGATGTTATTACTTTGGAAGAGTAATTATGTTTGCATTGATGAAGAACATGTATTGCTATAATGAATATGCTAATGTTTTATGATGCATGTGGATTTATTTTGAACATCTAACTACCTTGGTGTTGTACTAAGTTGGTTGCAAGGATAGGTTCAATCCTCTAGAAAGGAGGGGAAGTATCACTTAGGAGAAGTGATTGGTTGGGTAATCCTTAATGAAACCTAACTGAGCTTACACAAACTCATTCTTAGTTGGTTAAGTCAAGTCAATAGCTTGGGAATCGGGTAAGTGCTTTTGGTCATAATCTTGACATATTGAAATGTTTGCGTAGTTGTCCTTGATTGAGTTAGGATGTATATGTGGATCGAATTATATGATAGTATAACTTGGGTTATATTCTATGGTTTCTTGATTGATCGTGATTTGTCTGAGTCTCTTTGATGAGTTTGAGTTCTACTTCATGTAGCAATCAACGATTATATATGTACATAATGCATATATATATATATATATGTGTGTGTGTGTGTGTGTGTGTCTGTGTGTGTGTGTGTGTGTGTGGAAACAATACTCATGCATAGCAAATGTATACATGCATGAAAGAAGAAATACCTATGTGTACCATGCATGAATACATTGTATGCATCGAGATGTCAGATGGACACATATCACTTGCACTTGAATATGTGTATATGCGTTGGTATATATATAATTGTCGATCGGTGGTATAGTGAATATATATGTTTAAATAACAAAGTAATGATATATATGTTTAATGTATATACTAATATGTGTGTGAGAGGTATGTAACAGAAACATACATTGCATATACAAGTATATATGTATAAACATATATATCAATATTATTCAATTATACATATATATATGTGTGTGTGTGTGTGTGTGTGTGTGTAATACACACACATGTGTATTGTTGGCAGAAATGATATTGTTGAAAGATAACAATGATAATGTGGATTTATGCACTCATATATTGTATGATTTATTCGATGAACTTGTTTGTTAATGATTATATGTATATGGTATATACATATATATATATGGCTATATGTGATTATTATCAAAGAATGTTTCATGAGTATATGTATATGATAATATATATATATAATAATGGTAACATTATACTATATATATAGTGAAAAGCAAAATGCATGGCGCTACATAAACCACCCATAAACTTGTACTCAAGGCATAGATGACTATAAGCCATATGTGGAAATATGAGTATGAGTTGAAAACATATGATAGAAGAATTAAGCACACACATGTAGTATATAATGTTGCTAGATTTTGAAAGATCTTTGCATTAACATAGGTGCGTGAGAAGGGAAGCTTATGCATAATGCATAAGCTCTATTATAACTAATATTGAAAGAAAAAGAATACAATGCGGGTTCCATACTATGAGTATTGTGCAGTGTTGGAGTAGAGAATATAACTCCTTGTTTAAACTTGCATATGTCATTGAGATAATGCATTGAAAACACATGAGCTAATATCTAAGCACATAGCATGTAATTATTGAGAAAGCATATAAGGTGTTGCATACTATATTATGGAATGTGCTTGGTCAAAGCTCTTTAAAGTGTAATAACTATGGGAATCGTTTCATCCATGTTATGTTGATTAACCAGTCTATGACTAAGTCGACTAAAATATGTGTTGCCAAATGTATATTGACTGTTTCCTTTGACAAACCGCAGGAAAAAGAATAGGGAAGGTGCTAAAACTTGGTGTCATATTATGAATTCTCTATTTCCTATATAAATATTTCATACTTGCAATTCCCTTCTCATATATAGAACATGTGCATAATTGATTTAGTCAAGTATAGTCGGCATGCAAGAAAGTCGATCTGTTGTTTACCAGGTTGAGTATTATCTTAGAACACTGCCACCTTTTCTGTATATGTTGAGTCGACTTGCATGACTAAAGTGGTTTTGAATGGCATATCACTTGTTTAGGCATCAATATCTCATTATTTAGTATTAATAGATGATCCTACTCTCTCATTTGGACACCCATTCTGAAGTTACAATCTACTGTTTTATTTTGGAGCTATATTTTTTTGAGATAGAATTATTTTGTGAGAGTTTAGAGAAGAAGGTTATTGTGAGATATTGTATTGAGTGTTTATAGTAATTTGAGGTGAAGCCTATCAAGCTGATATTGGAAGGTTGAAAACCAGATTAGTCTATTGGATTAAGCGATCGACATGCATGAGAACCTATTCTCCTTTTATTTGTCTTTTGTTATGAAAGAATGAATGTCTTGATTGATTTGTATGGAATTGCATGAGAATGCTTGCATTAGTGATACATACTATTTGCTTATGGAAAGGAAAATAATTTGTTAATGATTTCCTTATGATTTTTTTATATACTCCGTAGAAAGGAGTGATTATTTATCAATAGTATTTTATACTAGATTTAGTGAAAACATGAATAGCTTAAGGGAGTGATTAATACTCTTGTATACCCTATATGGTAACTCAGATGTTATTTCTATACATAGGTAGTAACATTACAATGTATAATGTGAAATGTATCAATGTCACGAAGTGACTTGACACTATTATCTTATGATGCTAGGAAACCTTAGGAATGATAAGGTTTAGCAAAACATCAACAGTGGTAGTATGAACCATGATAGGATGTGACGTCATATTACTATTCTATATTTGAATGGTCACTCAAGATCATTACCTTACTCTTGAATGAACCCTAGGTCTAGAATAACCTAATCAGGTTAAGAAGTTTATTTGATTAATGAATGAAACCTTAGGTGAAGACTTGCCTATTGAGTTGGAATATGTACTTAACTACTCATTGGAACCTATAGGTTGAGAATAACCTACTTGGTAGGATTGTATATTTTGTCTTTGTTTGGAACACATATAGCTTTAAATTAACCTACATGATCGAACTAGACATTGGTTGTTGTCTTTATCCTTGGATTAGGATTTACCAAGGTTGAAACTCACCTATGTGATTAAGTTGATCACTTGAGTTTATGAATGACTATTTGATTGGAGCCATATGTGGGATTACCTATTGAGTTAGAGTTGTTACCTAATTGGTTATTATATACTCTTTATATGAATTCATATTGTTGAAAAGATTCTACTCTTTGAATAATCCTTTTTACTAAGGATATTACACTCTCAAATGGAATCATTTATTGATATGATTATTCTTTGATTGAGGTCAATCATTGATGAGATTATACTCTTGAAGAGAATCACTTATTGTCATGATATATTATTGAATGGAGTCATTTATCTATGAATTATTTATTATATTATAAGAAGAAGCTTATGTAGCTATACTTTAGACTATAAAGTTAAACCTAGGACTGGGTTGCCCATTGAAGGGGATAGCTTGTTAAGATGTTTATGCAAAGTTAATTTGTAGACTAGAAAATCTCATATGTTATACCTATGGATTGGGATATCCATTGATGAGGTAACTTATGCTTATGCTTTATTGGTAGAGATACCATTATGTTTTGGGAAAAGGGGAATAGGTTATTTTTAAGGTTAATGATTACCTATGGAAGGAAATTGCCTATGTATAGTATATGAACGATCATAATCCAAATTGAGCTATGGTAGTGTATGCGAATAGGATGATTGTCACTCAAAGAACTGGGTGAGAATACTTTGGCCAAAGTAGTGTAATTTTCCTTTGATTGAACTATCAGTTCATTGTGTTCCTTTTATGCATTCTAGTTCAGGATTTTCATACTTGTAGGGGTAACGACCTTATGATTAGGTTCTAGTTTGTAGGAAACAACACTAAGCTCAGATAGGCTATTATTATGGGGTTTACCAACCAATCTCTTTGTCGAAGGGAAGGGCCATCTATCAAATGATAGATGTGCAAGGGACTGCATTTGAGTTTGTGGTTGGCAAAAAAACACTTGAGTGATGCTTCTCCTCATTAGTTGGCAGTCGAGGTTTGTGGATTGTTTGTGCTAGTATTGAGACAACTAGAGTGTGTGCACCAAGGAATGGAGATATCTAGAATGTATGCAACAATGTAGCGAAATTAGGACTAGTTTGTATATCTATTGCCAAATGAAGCCCAGAGGAGCTATGCATGTATCTTGTACCCATTTATATGGAAGAATGTAATCGTGAATGATAAACTTGAGTTTATTCAATATGAAATATAAGTTATGGAAAGATTTGTGAAATTACAATGAAATGCAATGGAAGTTTACAATAGTGTTTATTTCAAATGTGCATGTAATTTACATTATGGAAAGATTTTTTTTTATTGCTATGTTATGGCATCATGATTTATTCACTCGGGGAGAAAACATTGGAAGTTTATTGAGTTAAACATTGGGATTGTTACAATACATGCATATTTAGATGTATATATGTATATGCATAATGTGTATGTGTGTATGTGTATATGTATGTGTATGTGTATGTGTATGTGTATGTGTATGTATTGTAGAGTAGGAAAAGAGATCCTAGATCCAACTAAGATCAACTTTTTTCACTTGCCCTTTGCTTTTGGACACAACACCAACTAGGGTTCATGATTGGCTTGCTACCACAAGGGAGAGCCAATCTCCTAGGGTTTAGTCCTTTAGAATCACAAAGAGGAGAAATTTAATGTGTGATTTAATTGACCCATTTGACGTATACCCTAGATTTAAAAATATAATTTATCACACAAACAAAAATAGAAATTGATGGTACAAACCCAAATCTGAAAAATGGTGACAAAGAGGAAACTATGATTGAAATCTAATCCTAAATTGTAGGGGCAGGAGCGTAGGTTCCATAGACCAAAGAGTCAACCTTTTAGGGATTTGCAACTCTCAGATGTTGTGTTATATTTTTCATTGTGTTTCCTGTGACAATCCACTGATAAAATCTTTGGATCTAACCTACACACGTGAAAAGAGGGGGAAAGGGTGTGATGTATATGGGGCTTGCCTAAGTCAAACCCCATTTGGGTGTTTCCACCTCCATGTACAATGAATAATAATGATCAATAGGTCATGCCCTAGGTTAGGCAAAGGATAAGACAATAATAATTGACTAAAATAAAATGATAAATGGATAATATTATATTAGTATGAAATCCTTGTCCAAGTGATGTACACACCATGAGTTGCCACAAATTTTGATTGATGGGTGCTTGGATTGCTTGACAGACCTACAATAGGTTAGTCCACAAAACAAAATAGATTGGTGTACATAGCATGTAGAGGATAACTTAATACATCTTCATAATTTGATCAAAATATAGCTCCTTGTTCATCCTTGTTTCTAATGTTCAAATGAGAATAAAACTTGTTTTTTATATGCATCTTGATTGATTTTTTGAATATAGGCCGACTTGGGATATTTTTAATCCCTTCAAAATTGACACCAAAATTTAAATTTGAAATAGGACACCCTTAAGGTCAAGGGCGTCCACACCCTTGATCAGGGGCTTTTTTCCTAAATGTATTAGGATGTCAGGGAATTTAATATATTTTCATAATTTGACCTTGAAATGAATAAATTATTTTTATAATTAGTGTTGAAGGTAAAATAGGGTTTCCATGTAGTGTGAAATTGTAAGGGGTGATGATTTATGTATGTATGTATGTATGTATGTATGTATATATGTGTGTGTGTGTGTGTATGTATATATATGTATTTATATATGTATGTATGTATATATAAGTATTTATGTATGTATAATGTTGGAGTTGATTGTTGAACCCCCACAACTCTCAGTGATCTTCTGTAACCAAAATGCCTATCACAAACAAGAAATCAAAGCAATGATCATTCTATGCAGCCTTGAGAGAGATTGATCCAAAAAGCAACTGATATGTGCAATGAATTAATTTGAATGAATAATTACAATGAATTTGAATGCTTATAAAAGCATAAAAAAAGAAAACCCTAGTTGAGGATTACATTAGATTGTGACAAGTGTTTTAATCTCACACAATGAGACAACTTGACCTATATTTAGTCCAATCTAATAAATTAAAAAGAACCCCTAAGTTTAGCTTAAGTGAATAAAGTAATAAGGGACTTAATAATTGATTAATTATCACTTGTAATTGTCCTAATTACTTCAACACCCTCCTTAAGATAAACTCAGGGAAAAGCTAAAACCCTGATGAAGAATGCATTAATGGATGCATGGATGGGTCTTGACTACAAGGCCTGATGAGGTACCCATTTACAAACAAATGAAACTCTCATAATCAGAGAAAAGGAGAAAATCACATGGAAAAAACCCTCTCCAAAAGAGAGAAAATGAAATAATTGCACAAGTGAAAGAAGGATAGAAGGAGGACTCAATATGACCCCCCAAGAGCTGCTTTTGTTACACAAGTACAATAGGTGTCCCCTAAGTCTAGGAGAGAGAAAATGAGGATAAGAATCCCCCCATAAAGAAGTAGCTCATGTGCTAATGATTAACACCTAAAGATAGAATATTATATATTGCCTTCAAACAACATTTCTCCCCTTAGGAAGAAATAGATCCATTGGTGATTGAGAATCCAATCCAAAAGAATGGGTTCATCAAGAATCCAAATCCAAATGATGTGTGCCTCTGAAAACTATTCAAGTGTCCACATGTCAGAAATAGATGATGTTAATCCAAAAACTTGTGAAGACTGATGTAGAACATACTCCAAAGATGATGAAGATGATGGTGGGCTAACGGTGATGATATGGCTATCAATAAAGAGGAGTTGAATGTCCTCAAAGTAATCCTCCAAATCTGTAATACGAGACTCTAAAAACAAGGATGGTATGTCTACAAGATACGAATCCCAAGTAGTGTATAAAATATGTATGTCCTACTACACTAAATCAATAGGGGCCAAAGATGTGGTGATGCAAAATTGATCAAGAACAATAGAAGATGATGATGTAGTCTCAATCTGAAGAGTGAGAACATGAAGACAAGTCTTTGAACCATCAAAACATGTAAGACATGTGATATACTCAAGCTCCTCTAAAGTATCGTAATCAAAGGGTATGGAATCTACATCTACAAGAGGAATGAGACTATCTGCAATAAAATCCTCTAGGTATATAGAGAGATATGAGGGTCTTCATGGATCTCCCAAATTCAAATCCAAAGTGTATGGGGATAATCAATGTCTGATATAGCACACATAGTGTCATGATCAACACTAGAACATATAACCCCTACTATATGATATCAAATGATACCCCATGCCGATAAACTCCCTAGTGTGTTTGATGTAGGTATGATTCCATAAAGATAAGGAAAAAAATCAAGCCACTTGATATGTGTTAGGAGGTTATTTCACCAAGACTCATAATTATCCTTTTTCCAAGATGATCACAAAAGGATGAGCCAAAAACCCATGATACTTCCTCAAATGATAAAATAAAAGACTAATGACCTTAATGCATATAAAGCAGATAAAATGATTTCATCTCATGCAAACAAATTCTTTCCAGGTACCAAGATGTCCAAGTAATTGACAAAATGTAAAATCACAAAAAAAATTGAATAAAATATACTTGGGGCAAATTCTAGAAAATATATATGAATAGATTTGAAGACCTTTGAAATATCTTTCCAATGCCATTGGAATTGTGAAAATTGAAGATTTTAGTGAAAAGTTATTAGTTCAAATGTGCAAAATGTAGATTTGACTTTGACTAAGAATAACAAGAACTAAAAGAAAAATATGATGATGAGACCTAGACCACCAGAAAGTGCTCAGAATTTGACTTTGACTAAGAATAACAAGAACTAAAAGAAAAATATGATGATGAGACCTAGACCACTAGAAAGTGCTCAAAACTAGATTTTTGATGATATCTAATTTTCTCAAATTTGACACTGTATACCCAAGTTATTCCAAAAAGAAAAAAAAAACTGCTCCTTTATGCCAAATGGAGGCTAGGAGGGGGAAAAAACCAATCCGTATAGTGTTGAAATCAATGAGATGTCATGTTGATGTCAACAAGCATGCCCAAAATAATCTCCTTCACCAGAAAAAAATTGATGACTTGGAAATTTGCACTTGTTGAAATATTCTTTAAGATGTGTCAAGTTCAAAACAAAATATGTTGCATGAGAGGGAATATTCCCTTGGTTTGTGTGGATGTTAGAATTTTTGGGCTACCACTGAGTTTAGCAAACTTGCTGGGTTTTGCAATGTCAGCAGCTTTGTTGGCGGGTTATGAATTGTCGTCAAGTGGCTAAAATTGGTCATCGACAATGAAAGCGTTGGGTGGCGGTACTAAGGCCATTGACAATTGGTGGCAGGATGTATGGTGTGGGGCTTGTGATGGGGTACTCAAGGTAGGGCGAGTACACCTACCTTTTTTATTTTTTTTCTTTTTTTTTTGCAAAAATAAGCTTTTTCATTTTTATTTTTTTTGAAATGATAAAAAACTAGTTTTTTTTAATTTTCTAGAAAAAAATTAAAGTAAAAAACCAAAATTTTAAACTCTATCATACTTGCATGTTCATTGAGGCAATTTAATGGTGGATTTGGCCCCAAGTCTATACGACTCTATATAGATTTGTGTTCCCCCAAAAACAATTTGCATTTTTGCAACTACCTAGATTTGAGAAAATTCCAAATTTACATGCATTCTTAGGGTTTTTGGTCATTCTAGACTCAATGGTGATACTCCTTTTTCCTCGGGATGAGCCGATATTTACCTCAAGGATGGATCACTCAAAATTTGAATAGGAAGTCATAGATCTAGTGCTCTAATACCATGTTGGAGTTGATTGTTGAACCCCCATAGCTCCCAGTGATGCTCTACAACCAAAACGCCTATCACAAATGACAAATCAAAACAATGATTATGCTATGCAACCATGAGAGAGATTGATCTAGAAAAACAATTAATTGTGCAATAAATTAATTTGAATGAATAATTGCAATGAATGTGAATGCTTATAAAGCATAAAATAGTAAATCCTAGATGAGAGTTGCATTAGATTGTGACAAGTTTTTTAATCTTGTCAATGAGACAACTTGACTTATATTTAATTCAATCTAATAAATAAAAAAGCACTCCTAAGTTTAACTTAAATGAATAAAGTAATAAAGGACTTAGTAATTAATTAATGATTAATTATTCATTAAGTGATTATCCTAATTACTCCAACATATGTGTGTGTATATATGTATGTATGTATATGTATATAGAGAAATATTAAAACTTTACATAGAGAAAAATAATGTGTCTCAAAGACAAGATAAAATTTTAGGACCAAGGATCATTTTGGTGAGATATATGCCTCAAATAAAATACATAGATTTTTCAAGCTTGGTACTACAATGAATGGTTTATATACATAAAAACTTACTAAGTGTGCCACAATCAAAGATAATATGGCAAAGTCTAAGAATGTGGTTACAATGGGACACATCTCTAACACATTTCCTTAGCCTAACATAGCCTTTATGTATATAATAAATATCACAAAAAATAAATGAAAATATATATGAATATGTAAATAGATAAGAGTGAATAAGAGAAGATATGTACAATATCTATGAATATGTAATTTTTATATATTGATTTATATATTATATATATGATATTAAATTTATAATTTATGTGTGTATGTGTAAAATTAATTTAATTAATCTCTAATTCTTTTTTGACATTGACACTAGGACTTGTGACACTTATTAATAAAATTAAATTCATTGTTTAGCTTGATATTTCTTGTTAACAATAATTGTCCAAAATTTAGTAAAGTTATTACAAATAATATATAGTAAACATTTAACAATTCTTAGTGATATTATAGTTAGCCAGATACTTAACTACACCATTATTCACATGATAGTAATTCTTGAATGATATCTATATGAAGTTGACATTGATCTGATTTACTTTATCAATTATTCACTTGAGCATCCAATATTGTAAAAATTCTTTAATACAACCATTGATGATCACTTGTGAGTCTCCTTCCACTTCTAGATACTTTTATTTCATTTTTATGAATTTCAAGAGCATTAACACTTTTGCTTCAATATTTCTCTTTAATCTCAAGAAGAAAGATCCCCTTTTTTACAAAATATCATGACTAGGTTCCAAGCACCACCTACTTCCTAGCAAGGCCTACATTTCCTTTTGTAGCAGCTCCATCATAATTAAGCTTTTAAGAACTCAACCTTAAATAATTACCAATTAATCTTTCAATGGATCACTCCATTAATAAGGATGATTTATAAAATATGTTTACTATAAATTATATATAAATTAAGGCTTTTAAATTAAAACTATTGAAAAAATTATTTTATAAATAATGTGTTTTATCAACTAATAAAATGAAGAATCCAGGTAAGGAAGAGAGGGAAGAGATGTGGAGCTCTTCTTAAGAGAGCTATACCAAAGTATTTTTTTATGGTAATTTCTCATGAGGCAATTCAAGATTGGAAGAAGAAGGATAGTTCTTAGAACATAATGAATTATTAGAGGTCATACCCTTATAACATTTATATAATGTTCTAATATAAGGTTATTAAACCTTATATATATTATATGCTTTATTAAGCATATCACATTCAAAATAGTTATAGTCTAATACATTAAATTACTAATTATTTAGGAATGGTTATTTTGAATAGGTGTGACTAATACCCCTTAAGGTATTATGCCATCGTTTCTCCTATATTTAAGGAGGTTCCCTCTCATTTGAGAGGTGTAGAATTTGGAGATTGCTAGTGAATTCTATCAATATGCACATGAGGTATTGGTGGCCATGTGGAAGTATGGAGAAGTGCTCCCCATTTTCGGTCTATGTTATAATAGACCATTATTGTAAGTGTTTTAATAAAATGATTCTTTATGGGTTTTTTTATCTAAAAGGGTTTTCCTCATGTATGTCTTATGTAATGTGTAAAACCTATGCTTGTATTATTCTTATTTTACTTATTGTTTATAATTATTAGTATCCTAAGATCTTAATTTTTAACAATAGTTCTCCAAAATGCAGATGTAGAGCTCATGGAAATTCTCTCTTATTTGGGATAAGGACATAGTAAATCCTAGCGTGAAGCTCTTATAGCTAGTATGTTGATGACAACCTCTCTAGATTTTCTTAAGGTGGTAGTTGAAAGTGGCTCCTTAATATTAATAAATGCAACCCATACTACCAAGAGATTGATTTCAAATTTGGGATACACATGCAAAAGAAGTGGAACTTGGACTAAAATCTAGTTACAAAAAGATTAGTTTTGTCATTACAAGAAGAAATTGTGGTATACCTATTAGTGAATGCTAGAATTAACCAAGAAATTATAATTCCTATCTACAACCATGATCTAAATACATGGATAGACTTGGAGTAACATGTAAGATTTCATTGACCATGATCAAGTGTGTTTCTTTTGGTTCAAGAGAGATAAGGTGGTGAAGGTTGAGTACAATGTAAACAATATTTCTAGTTCATTATTGTAAGAAATATTGAACTAATGTGAAGTATATGGTCATATGAGGATGGATTAATATTGGATATTAGGAGCATGCATGTACAATTAATGGTATTATTTGGTAGAAGCACCAATCAATGAAGATTTCTAACACATGTGTGAATAATTTTCAAAGTGCGAAGGATGCACATTATTGCTATGCTTGGCATTTGGTTATGTGGAAACATAGTTGCATCTTGTTTGTATATGTGGACACTATTAAGGTGGTGGGCGAGAAGGATAAGTTCTAGTAGGGCATGAAAGAGGGGATAAAATGGGATGTGGTTCCCTATTTGTTCATTACATAAGGAAATATCTTCTTGTAATTTCATGGCCATCCTATAGTTATTGTATGATAGATTAAGTGAGTTATGATGAGTGGAGTTTGAAGATAATTTAAAGTTGGTTATAAAAGGTGATTTTATGGTGAATTTGGGAATTATGTTGATGGATCCTAATGTTTGTTTTTGGTTGTTGAAATTATTTATGTTATCTAAGATTTTGTAAACATGGTCAAGAGGCTAAATAAATGAATGAGGTGAATGATCCCCAACTCTAGGAGGTTATAGTGGTGGAAGGAGAAGGTTCTTCATCTCCCCTATGATAGCTATTAGGTGGAGTTTGAAGCTTTGCAAAAGGAAGAAGGGCTCCTATGAGCTTACTATTGCAATATTGGAAAGAAATTGGTGGGGTTTTATGTCTCCTACAATATTAAGTGACTAGAAGTTGGTAATGATTTCATCATTTTGGTGTTTTGCAGTGGGTCCATTCATCATTTTAAGTATTAGTAAGAGATCTACAAGGGTGTTCATTTTCAATCATTAGATGGACTTGCTAACTTATATAATGCATAAGGTGGTATGAGAGAATCTAGGGGAATAGTAGATAAGGTTGTCAAAATGGTAGCAAATGAAGCGGGTAGGAGAGAAAAATGGGGTATGGTTTATATCCTAGGTGTTGCTAGTTAACTTTTGTGTGGTGCTTTTTAGATTTTTACAATTTTGGCAGGGGTTTTCGTATTTGATTTTGACAAAAAAAAAATGAAAGTTTTTGTCATATCTAATTTGAATAGAACAATCTCTTTATTTTATGTTGTGTATATAATGTCTTATTTACCTATTAACATTTATACTTATATGTAATGTAAAATTTATTAAAAATAAAGACCCCTTTAAAACTTTACTAATTATCTTAAAAATGATTATAATAAAAAAATATGCTTTCACAAATATTACTATTTAATCATTTTTTAATAATACAAAATAATATTTAAAAAAACTAAAAAAATTATTCTCCTTTCTAACGGAAGATAAAGTTGTAAATATGGATTAATATATATACCTTACACCAGAAAGAGCATATTTGGTTAAAAGTAACAACAGATATTAGCAGGTATTTAAAAGTTGGAGCCAAATATACCATAATAATTTGGAATTTAAGGAAACGAGGAAGGAAGAAGAAATCTGAGAATTTAAATGTCGTTTATTAAATAATCCACACCTTTCAACATCAGGCGGATCTGTGGCGCAATGGTAGCGCGTCTGACTCCAGATCAGAAGGTTGCGTGTTCGATTCACGTCAGGTTCAAACCTTTTTAAATAACATTTTAGCAGAGCTCCAATTTGGTTGAAATTATAATTCATACTTTCTGGCAGGGCTCCCGTTCTTAATTCATTTCAGATCATTAATTTTATGTTAAAAGTACGATAGGAATACAAACCCTAGTTTCTGCACAAGTGTTTTATACCTATTTGGCGTTAATTAACTGAATGTTTAATCCGTTGTACAATTTTATCGGAAAGGAAAAAAAAGAGTCGCGCCTGTGCCGTTTTACGGAATTTGAAACTGCCTGTAGATGATTTGGCAATGCAATTCTACATTTTTTGGCCCTACGACTTCCAAGAAACAAATAAGTTGCGGCTGCAGTCATAAAAATTCTTGAATCTAAAGCATTTATCCACAATTAAAATTTTTATGCTTTCATCAGATTCTTCAGAACAGTATAATTTTATTTACTGATTCTTTAGCAGAAAAGGTGCTGCACAGTTCATGGTTGAAAAGCTTAGATTTTATCCATTTATTTTAAAACAATATTAAAATAGCGGTTTTTCATTGGAAGGTGTTTATGTGGCCTTTTATCTTCCTTCATTTCACATTTTAACTTTTTATCGAAAAAAATTTATTATTGATTTACATCATATTTTTCATGATCAAACCAGGTCATCATGATTAAGATTTTGCATCAACATAGTCTTCAAAGTAATTTTTTTGAAAGCTATAGGTTTTAAAATATTTCTCTAATTATTATTTTTATTTTCTATATTCTAACCAACAAAAGATTTTTATGGAGCATGTTCAATACATGTAGAAAAATAATAAACAATGCAAACAATAAAAAAATATCACCACTTTTCATATTGATGTCTTTGATTCATCAAATTATAATAATTTAAGTATTTTAAAAAAATGTATTATAGAGAAATATTTGTCTAAATTATAAATAATCTCAACTAAAAATTAATAAATAATAAAATATCTAACAAAATATTACAAAACGATATGCATGCCTTAGACATCAATGTTAATGTTCTATGTTTAAGAAATTATGAAAAGATCCTATCTCTAACTCAAGTTGTGCATTATGAAGAAATGTTACTCATTAAAAACAATATAAAGTATAAGAAACAATTTATTGACAAACATTTTTAAATGAAATAAATTATTTTTTTAATTCTATTAAAATTTAGAATCTACATAAGAAATCTTATAAATTATTAGGGTGGAAGCATAACGCCCTAACAGACTTGTGAGATGTGACTCAAAATTGTGTTGTAGGGGAAAACGTGCATCTAGGGCCTTCAAATAAAGGATTAGCTTCAACCGAACAAGCACCATTTGAAGGTAATGTATGTGTGATGTGTACTAGACCTCCAACGAAAGGCACGACCTTCAACTAAAGTTGACAACACCTTTAATTGAAGGTATTTTATATTATTTTTCTCCTAAACATGAAAACCTATGCATATCCTTCATTTTCAATTTTGAATTGTAAACTAATACAATTGTTCACAATGTTTGTTGAGCATACTTGAACTTTTTAGGAGGGAAACATGTTCAAAGGAAGAAGAGAAACTACAACTACTAGTTAAGGTTGATGCCATAGTTGGAAACTTCATTTGAAGGCTTGTATTTTGCCTATTTATGAGGCATGCTCATTTCTATGCCTACCATTCCATATATGAGCAAAAGTAGTCTTTCCCCCTTCTTTCCCTTTAAATTTGAACCCTAAAAAGGAAAGAAAAATGGGAAAATGATATTTTTGCATTTTTATATTTTTCATTTAAATCAAATGAAACCCTATAAGTTATTATATAAACCATAGAAAACTTGTTAATATGTTTAATTTTTTAAATTATTACATAAATCCTAATATGTGGACTTGATCAAATTCCCATATTTAATGGTATTCCAAATCCAATGCATTGGCATATCATCATTTTCAAGATGTTCACCAAAAATACTTGAAAGTTTTATGTGCATCTCTTTTTCCTATGTTAAGGATTAATAACTTTACATAGATAATCCTTAATAGTGCTAATAAATATGGGTCAAATATAGCTCAACTAGAGAAGGGGTAATAGCATGATGCCTCTCAGTGTAGGCAAGTGAAAGGATGAATGATAAGCTCTCAAAGTAAGATATGAAAAAGGGATCGACATAAGTATTCTTGATGATATAGATGTGTCAATCTAAAATCACAAGCATCAACTTAATATGTGATTGCAAAATGTAGAAAATTAAGATCATCAAATAAATCCTTTAAGACATAGGAAGGTATGATATTTTAATACCAAGAGAACAATGTAAGATCATAAGAAGACATGACAATATATGATGTCTAATGTGAGATGATGAGGCCAAACATAGGATCAATTATGCACTCCATATAGTATGATATGCCAATACATTATAGTGAAATAAATCCTCCAATTCAATGCAAAATGTAGCAATACAAGTGTTATGATTAAGCTACCATTTACCTTGCAATCCTATGCAACTCCAATATTTGAAAGTATCCTTGGATTCTTAGGGTTTATTTTAAAAATAATTTATAATTAATATTCTCCAAGAATTTTTGTATTAGTTGTTATATGCATTCAAGAGGAAATGAAGTTGGCAATGGTGGTTACAAAGATATTTAACAAAGTTCTCAACTTAGATATGAGAAATGAGTAGTGGAGCATCTTGCATGTTGTTGGTAAGTCCCACATGAGTTGATTGATAATTTTACATGCCTATCTTGGAATATGGGCCATGATAGAGGAGTTACAAGTCAAAGATTGTGTCTTTTATTAGTATGGAGATTATTTTTTCTATTCTTGGTCCTTAGGAGTTACATTTACCTTTCTCAAAAGAGTCAAGCTTTATTTTGGACATGTTATTTTTTCTATTTTACCATGGTTTGATAGTATATTATTTTTCTAAACCATTTGTGATATTCCTCTCCTATTTCTCTATAAATTAGAGCTATGAGATAGTAGATTAATAAGTTTATTTTTAGGTACATAGGTGTTGTCAAAGTGAGGAGATTCTTAGTGTATTAGATATACCTCTTTTGTTGGAGATTAGTGTATAATTGTCATCTTTCTTCCTTATATTTTTCCTTGAAAGGTTTTCTCCATGTAAACCTATGTTCATCTAGTTTGTTGATTTATTATTGTTAATTTTATGCAATTGCATAGTCATCATATGGTAACCCTTGGACAAAAAAATATGTTTTATATTTGCACATGCTTGTAAGATATTTTATTGTAGTTGTTTTACCTTTTTTCTCAATATTTGATTTCAAAGCTAACATTTCTACATAGAGAGGGATACCTTTCTATTAAGTGTTGAAGGTTTTATGGTTATAATGGGATCTTTTTACATTATGTGATTTTGTAGATTTATAGAAAGGATTGAAAACCATGGCTTCTATTGATTATGTTGCAAACCATCTAAATATACAGTTTAATGTGATTTTAAGTCTTCTTTCTTCTATAGCTATTAACTCAACAAGTTTGTTTTATCTCATAAAATATAAAAATGGCACTTTGTCTTAGGATATACCTAATCTTGCAAGTACCACATGGTCTCATTATACTATGAACCTTAGTATTCAATCCTACATCAAAAAGTCAATTCTCACTCAAAAGTCAAGGAAAAATAAATGATTTTGAAGTTTACAATCCTCACATCTAAAAGGTTGATAAAATCATCAGGAATTGTTGGGAAAGGTGTCTCAACCTTGTTCCTAATGTTAAGATCATAGAAGGTGTGATTTTTGGATATAAAATGGAAAAACTCAATTTTTGGTTATAGGCTAAGTTTTTGACCAAAATAGAAAATATTGGTTTCTTGGCACCTTCTACAAGGGTGTCGATTGTGTAGATCTCTTTGAGTAATTAATTTTTAAAAGATGGGCCCTACTGGCCCAATTGGCTCATTAGACGAAAAGTTATGGCCTCTTGAAGTTTACATAAGAAATGTAAAAATTCGTTGGATGCATAAAAAGATTTGTAAAGGGGGGTTACACCTGTTGATTGACTTATGATGCATATTATGATCCCACAATAGTGGTTTACAATTTTGGCCAAATGGACAGAAATTATTATTTTTAACTAAATCTTCACATTCGCAACTATAGCGGCAACCAGAAGAATTTGAAGATAATGCCAACTAGAGTCTCATCACATTTTTCTATAGATTCTAAAAATATTTTTTCAAAATTTTGGAATCAATTTACACTTCTTTCCATCTCCCACTTAAAACTAGTTTTTCAAAAACAACATTTTTAAAAGTGACGCAGTATAATGCATAACTTTTTTTCCATGAAGGATAAAATTATAATTCTTTCAAATTTAGATTCATAACTTATACCTAGTGCTTCCACTTGGTTAGAAAATTTTAATTGAATATTTTTTCTTTAATCAAGTTTCGAAGTCAAACTAATTACAATTTAGACATAGCGACCGTATAATGCATAATTTTTTTTCTATATATCAAAATTCAATTTTATTTTTTGTTGGATCAAGGACTTCAACATCTGGTGCACTCATATTTTTCAAAAATTTGATAATCTGCTATTTTTCCACATGTGCAGAACATAGACCTTCATTTTCAATGAAAAACCTATGTTTAATAAACTAAAAAAACAAATACATAATAAACCAAAACATATTAAGATTATATTCGTTGGATAGCTTGTTCTAAGGACTACCTGATTCCAGTTGGGTTTGTATTCCTCCATTTTCATCATCAACTCGAGCTCCGAAGTGCCAAAATTCAGGTTTTTTTGTGTCTCAAAGGAGGGATGAGGAATAAGGGGGCTCAATGAACCCCCCTTTTATATGGTTTTGTTGGCATTTTTGGCAGGAAAAATTAAAAGGGTTCGAACCTAGGTTCTAGAACCCTATGGGTTCGGTCGAACCAGTATGTTGCACGAACCCCTAAAATCAATATTTTTACCATGCATTCATTTTATGTGAGTTTTCTTTCCTCACTTCAATTGTAAACCACTATTGTGGCTTCACCCTATGACACATCATAAGGCATCTTTGATTCAGTAATAGTTTGGGTGCCACTTTTGTGTGATTTTATCTCGTGTTTCTAATTACCACTTGATTGTTTCAGGTTTTGTATTTCTTATATATTATGTGCTTGAGATGGAGGTTGGGGGTAGAGTTTTGTAGATACTATTAATTTGTAAGAATTCCTCTAGATCTATGGTTGATGATACTCTTGTGAAGGATTTCTCCACAAATTTATTATAATCATGGTTTATTGAATAATATATTGAGTTGCTTTAGAGTGTGGGTTTTTTCTCCCAAAAGGATTTACCCCACATATACCTATGTTATGGTATTTATTATTTAATTTTTATTTAAATGTGTTTTTATTTTTTTTATAATTGTTAAAATATTGAATTTTGCAAAACACTCTCCTCAAAAGCTTAGTTAGGAATTATTTCCATGCACCTTACTTATTTTCATTTGGTATTAGAGCCTAATCATCTTAGATTCTAGGTGTTGGTTATAGGTTTTTTTGTACTAATCTTCATTTGAGTGGGAGCTTGTAAATATAGAGGTTTTTTTTTTTTTTTTTTTTATTGCAGAAAGAGATGGAAAGAACACTAAGGATAGAGATGGAGAAATTATCAAGCTCACAAAATTTGAGTTGTGTAAGATAAAAATGAAGGATGTACTTCTAGATTTAGAACTATGGGTTGTATTCTATGCATCTAAACCTACAACTACATCACAAGAAGGCTAGGACAAGATGGATATAAAAGTAAAAGGTTTTATAAGACTTAGTTTGGTTGATTCAGTATTATTGAATGTGAGTGAAGAGACTACTACAATAAATCATTGGATGAAGCTTGGATAAATTTATCAAGTTGAATCATAGGTGAATAAGTTTTTCCTAAGAAAGAAACTTTGTATACCTTTATGATGGGGGATGGTGATTTTATGGCCAAACATCTAAATGCGTTCAATATTAGAGTTACCCAGTTACACTTTGTGGGAGTGAAAATGGAGGAGGATTAGTGTATGAATTTTTTGTGTTCTTTTCCAGATTCATGGGACCACCTTGCCATGGCCATTGGGAGCACTACCACCAATTCCAAGATGGATGAATTGGTTGCATCTTTACTTTTAGAAGAAATAATTATAAGGAATCGTTTTGAGTCAACTAAGGAGGCCCTAGTGGTTCATGGAAGATCCAAAGAAAAAGGAAAGAAGAAGGACAATAAGGAAGATAAATATAAATCAAGGATAATTTTAAGAAACCCCCTTTAGGAAAAGGTATAAAAACCTGACGAATCTTGTATTATTCCCAAAATATATTAATTTTATTGGAAATTTTTCTTTTTTTGGGGAAAAATATAAATTCAATTGGAAAATCTTTTGTAATCACTATAAGTTTGTAGAAAATATTAGTGAATAATACTTTTATTGAAACCAATAAAATATTTTCATTAGCAAATTAAACCTATTTTCAAACCAATAAAATATTTTCATTGGCGAATCAAACCTATTTTCAAACTAATAAAATATTTTCATTGGCAAATTAAACTTGTTTTCAAACCAATAAAATATTTTTGTTGGAAAATTAAACATGTGTTGTAACCAATAAAATATTTTCATTTCCAAATTAAACCTGTACTCAAACCAATAAAATATTTTTGTTGACAAATTAAACTTGTATTCAAACCAATAAAATATTTGTGTTGGCGAATTAAACTTGTATTCAAACCAATAAAATCATTTCATGGCGAATTAAACTTGTATAGAAATAAAAATCAAAGTCTAGGTGGTGAAAATATCAAATGCTAAATTATAATAATTAAGTTAGCTAGTGAATTTATAAGTTGTAATCAAAAGTGTGGAAAGTTTATTGCGAGTCGATATTGAAAATGATTAAGGTACAAAAAGCCATTTAATTCTCATATCTTTTCAATTCTTTGAAGTACTCTATCTAAAGCTAGATGTCAGTAAAAATTAATGAGTTATATTTTTTAATAATAAGTTAATATAATGTTAATATACTAAAAAACTAAAATTAATGTAAGAAATATTTCACCGTTCAATGAATGTTTGATGGATGACTACAATTACATTCTAGAATGAAATGTCTAGAGTGCTAGACTTGTGAACTCAAACCTCCATAAACACCCTAGAGCCATTAGATTTAAAAAGATAAATGTTTGATATTTAATGTTATTAAATCAATTAAATTCATGACTTATTTTTTATGAAATAACATTATGTCACATCAACATGTGTGTCTTGTGGTGAATTAAATGACAAAGTGTTGAGTATTGATGTCTTCATTTTATAAATACTTCACCAACTTGATGTTCTTCAAATCATTTATAACATATTTACTTTGTAATTCTCTCTTCTCTATTCACTGTGATATT
This sequence comes from Sequoia sempervirens, assembly GCA_007258455.2. NCBI lineage: Eukaryota > Viridiplantae > Streptophyta > Pinopsida > Cupressales > Cupressaceae > Sequoia > Sequoia sempervirens. Next base: position 31,793 of record VDFB02131190.1, on the reverse strand, counting down.
ATGGAGTCTTCATGGCATGTCATGATACCTTAATGTTTTTGGGAGAAAAGAAGCAAAAATCTATATGATAGATACAAGTGTTGCAAGTATGAAGGTGTTGTCCTTGATGTCAACTGGCTATCAATTGGTTGTTGTTGTCATTGATGTCATGAAAACAGGTTATTGATTGCATATGTCGAGGATATTGAGAAAATTATAATAAAGAAGGTTTGTTGGTTTGCTCTAGGTTGTGCCCCGAGATGTGTTCCTATGATTGTGTGGTTCAAGTGTATTGTTCATGGTTATTGATGGTTGCTATATCCAAAATTTGGGCTTCTGGATTGTCGTACAATGCGAGATATCTTTCACTAGTATGTGTACTATGCTTTTTTGTGTATCTAGTCATGGTTTTGGTGAAATTTAAATGCTCCAGATTTCTCTGATTTGTGGTTTTAGGACTTGTGGTTCTATAAATAAGCTGATAAGATCATGTTCAAGTTAATTTTGTTATCCAAAGAGATTGGATCATGTTAATGTTGTGTGTGCTCAATTTTTTTGTGTTTTACACGGATATTGGCTGACCTTGTGTTAAATACTACTTACGAAGTTAATGGAAGCGTGTTGAAGTGTGTTGGGACTTATTTAGGTCCTCATTTAGTGTGTGTTTGGGTCACCCTCATTCTAATTCCACTGTATAATTTTTTGGCACTGACCTAATTTGAATATGTAAATGAAAATGGTGTGTGGCCAACTATGGATGAGTTTCAAAGTTGAAGACGGTATAAATATGTCAAGATCTGTGTGAAAGATGCAAGAGAAATATAGATGCAAAATTGTGTGTGTGTTGTGTGTGTGATGCGAGTTTGAGCAGATCAGTGCAAAATTCAAGTGGTGAGTTTCTAGAGGCTGTGAGTTGAAGGTGTACTCTATCATTCAAACATGCTTGTGAGTGTGTGAGTGAACTGTGGTGGAAATCTTCGTTGCATTGAGATTGTTTTCTCTCTATAACAAATCTCTTCTATCTTCTTTTTAATTCTGTGGCAATGAGCCCTCTGAGTGGTTAACCCTTTTTGGACAGTGAGTCATGTTCAAAATAGTAAGTCCTGTTTTGGTAGTGAGTCTTTGTATTCAATTCTAGAATTCTATATTGTGAGCTAATCCTCACCGTGGTTTTTTGCTTATTGGTTTTTCCACATAAATCTGGTGTTATTGTGTGTATGGTTTTTCTTCTTTTAGTTTCTACTTTTGCACTTAATAATTAATCACATTAGCAGAGTAAAGGATTTGTGAATGGTAATTTATCTAACCTCTGGTGGAAGTTTTAAAGGTTAAATTTTCTACAACTGATTTACCCCCCCTCTCAGTTTTCTTGTTCAACAAAGTTGGGTAGGATATTCACTATTCCTTGTGTGCCTATTGAGGAGGATATCAAAACAATTTTGGGTATGGAATGGCTTCAAAAAAACCCCCACACTCTATTTTATGATGTAGCATTTGCTTCTTGTCCGATTGCATGGACATTTTGATAGATACAGATTTAGTGAAGATGTTGGTGATATGTTATTTTCAGCCTTTCATTTACTCTCTTTCTTAGTTGGAGTTGGTACTTGAGCATTATAATTTTGAATTTGGGTTACCCCCTATTGGTGGAATATTTCTCAAAGTTGAACTGGCTTCTTCTATAGTGCAATATCTTGCCTTAGTTGTTATGAGGTATGGTTTGGTTTGTGATACGACAAATGAATCATTGTTACTCATTTGGAGTTCAGAGAAAGGATATGGGCAATGCCCTTTTCATATCTACTCTTACTTTGTTTAATTCAATTCACCTCTTGCTCAAGCACTTGGTTAAGGGTCTCCACATGGACCATCATGATCCTCTACTACCAATCTCCTTTGATAATGTTAACCCACATGGAAGTTGCTAATGATTTTTTTGTAAATAAAAAAAATGTATATGTTTTTTTTGTATATTTAATATATATACAGTGGCTTTTCCACCTTGAGAATTCAAAAAAAAATAAATGTGAATCCTTGGTTTAAAATGCAAAAATTAATTTTTGAAGACCATTTGTATGATTCATAAGCATTCCTCAACTATGCAACAAGCTCAAACAAGTGGGCATGACGCCCTGCTGATACTAGCCTATACGTGCCAAGGATGCTCCCCTAGATGGGCACAATTGGGGCCATCTCAGTTATGCATCAATCAATGAAGGTGATCCAATCTTGTGCATCGACTGAAAACATAGAGAAGTAGACGCTATCAGTACCGAATGATATAAAAACTTGTGTATATATATGAGATAAACTGAATTGAAATAAGTACTTAAAAGAAATAACATGAATCACTCTCGTACATGAATCCTTGGCTTGCTAGTGTGGATCAAGAAGGGGTGAAATGCTAGGTTCTACAGCTCTTGATGTTGTTGTTGTTGTAGGAGGGATGTTGAATACCAAAGGTGGTGCTAGTGAGATTGGAACCACCACTCGGAGTGATGATAGCCTTCATCATTGTTTAGGCCTCTCCACCCATTGCCTCTCCCTCCTTGCCACCATGATCCTCTCCTCCCTGCCCCCATGTACTGACATTACCCATGGTGGCATGTGTCTAGAAAATTGGGGTAGACCCATTGTCACCCACCATGCTCTAAAATTGTGGGCAACTCCAATGTCGTCAATTACGAGGACAAGCGATTGATCATCATTATCTGATCTGTTGTCACTAGCCACAATGTCTACAATGGTTAGAAAATGATGATTGCTTGGCATGGTGACACTCCTCACTAATCAGATGTATGTCAAAGGAGTCAGGGGGATCATATGTAGCTACCTGAACTGTTGGGTGACCCTATGCTAGTAATATGGTACTATGATGTGGTCTGACTAATCCACCAGGAGATGATTGCATTGCATGTGCCGCAAGTGCCAACTGTTTGTGAGTCAGATCCCCATCCCTATATAAGTTTTCCATCTCATGTCTTGTGATCATAAAACATCAAACTGAAGTTTCCAAAAACTAAGATCTCCATATCTCTAGTCACACACCAATGGGTACACATGTGCCATTGGTGTCCCAAGAGCTATGCCTTGGGGAAACCTAACTAGTTGGGTACAAGTGATGTGCGAAAAAACCCACACCTATAGGAGCATGTAGGCTATGAGATTGAAGAGCTCATAGTGGATGTATTTCCTGAGGTAATGGTATAAATGAGAAAGAATGCTCCGACCCCAACCGAACATAGTTTGGTGCTCCTCTATTGCTCAAATACAATGGACAAGGCCCCCATGTAGGTGAGAGCTCCTCTCCCATCCATCACAACTCAGAGGGTGACTGTGGTGACCATCACCCTCTAGACGAGTGGAATGGCCACTCACCCCTGACCCCCAACCCAGTGCCAAGGTTTGGTGCTCCTCCATTGCTCAAATACAATGGAAAAGGACCCCATGTAGGTGAGAGATCCTCACCCATCCATCACAACTTAGAGGGTGACTGTGGTGACCGTCACCCTCTAGACGAGTGGAATGGTCACTCACCCCTGCCTGTACCACTGCATATAGATGTGGTCGGTAGTGTATCCTAACTCTATATGCCTGGTGTAGTACTGTTGGCCCTTTAGGCCCTCCCATGGCATCCTCGCCTCATCATAGGCCACCTACCATCTACGAATGGATAGGTCAGTGATATGATACACGTCCTCCAATGTGATAGTCATCTCTCTGGATGACAGGTGGAAGGAGGAAGTGTCTGCGCCCCAACACTCCATGAGAACCATGAGCATTAGGGGAGGGTAGGGCATGTCTAACAAGGTATAGGCCCACCATAAGCCTACATGTCATAGGTGATCCTGGTCATTTGGGTACATGCACTCAACCTATTCATGCAATGTGGTGAGCATGTGTCCATCTCCATGGTCTCTCATCTTTGGCCACTCCTATAGTAGAAAAAAAGTTACATCAAATCCATCTACATCATAAAATTTTATCTTCTACATCATGTTTTTTTCTAAGTTAGCCTTTGGGACGAAGGTGTGTTGTATAGATGTCTACGCGATGCGCTAGCATTTGAGGCCAAATATTGCTCGATGATAGCGCACTGGGTAGATGCCAGCATGACTGGAGGCCACTAACGTGTTGTCAAGGTGATAACACGTCAACCAGATGCCTCTACACTGATCAAATGCTTGTGTTCTTGAAATGGAAAAAGCAAAAAAAAATGCAAAGTAGGGTTAGATTCCTCATACCTTGTTGACCTTTCCTCCCTCGACTATGGTTGTGTAGAGGTGTGTGATCCTTGAGTCTATGTAGTCACGTCTGCAAGGCATTTTTCTAGCTTTTCTCTCACAAAAGTCAACAAACTCCTCATGTGAATAGTGAAAATGACCCTTCTATGGGTCCTCTCGGGTATATATAGGTCATTTTTGGCCCATTTTTCTCAACGAAAGTGGTCCTTCCATCCTTCCTATTTTCACCCCACCTAGAGAGGGGTAAAAATAGGATGGGGCATATATTCACCTCTTCATCATATTTTTCTTCCAAACCACCGAATTTTACTTAAGCATTCTTCTTACCATGGTAGCTTCTTCCGATTTTTGAACTGATCTAAATTTGAGTTTTATAGGACGAAACTTCACATCTGGTGGTATAATTTCTCATTGAGCTCAATCATTGGGGGCATCGTCAGTATCCACTTGCTTGACCTCTACAGTATCCTTTTGCAGGTAAATCTAGAAAATTTTCAAATTTTTAGTCTTGCACTAATGTTTTATTTTCTACTTTAGTGTAGCTAATTTTTCTCCAAAAATTTAGCTCACTAAAGTGGGGGAAAAATGTAGTGTCATAAAATTGCACCCCATGGCAATTTCACACCTACACATTTGGCCCACTACATTTATGACACCTAGCCACATTTATGACAAGAACCTTATGAGTCAGAATTTCATGATTCCAAACCCACAAGGGACAATGACGAAGTGTCAATAGTTTTCCACCTTGTTTCTTGCAAAGTTATGAGTTGGATTCCTCCGCAATGCATGGACGTCCACACGACATGCAAGCATCCTCAAAAATTTTGAGTTTAAATGAGGGAATCTCATGAACTTTTCCTGTGACATGCGTCATCGTGGAAAAATATCGAGTGTAACAAATCTTCCCACCCATGCAACCTCACAAAACTATTCTCATTCATTCTCACTTTGACTCACTCTAACTTGTCTTCTCACTTCTCACTTCTTTCTCTCCATCTCTTCTCTACAACAAAGCTCTATTAGATTAATGTCTCGTCAATAACCAAGGTTCTCTTGCAAGTGCTCAACAACACGTATATCAAACCAAGAGGGATCCATAGAATGTTGGTATCACTCTCTTGTTCCATTTATATTGTCTATTTTCTAACATAGTTGTCTTGTCTATTTATTTTTTATAAAGGTTCTCCACAGCAGGGTTTGCTTTTATCACTCATCTATTTATTTGTGATACGAGTTCTCCTCCAATACGAGGTTTGTTTTTATCACACCTCTCATCTACTTTAATTTATGTCTTATCTATTTTCTATCTATCTAGCTATCCATGGAGGTGGAAACACCAAAACAGGGGTTTGATTGAGACAAGCCCCAAAATAGCCCCAACACCTTTCCCTATCTGCTTTATGTGTAGGTTGTTTGTGTGAAGCTTTGCAGAAGGTTTTATAGCATAGGAAATTCCATGAGTTAATGTTTACCTTGTCATTTCCTTTCTTTCTAGCTTTCTGTTAACTTAGTAAAATAGTCAGACTTCTAATTCTGGGTAGATAACATATTTTTTGTTTTTGTTGACAAGTTTAACTTTTTGTCCGTACAAGACACCATCGTGTCCCTGAGATGACAATACATTATGTTTTTGTTTGAATCCTGCACTGACATCTCTTTGGTCGAGATCTTTCTATCTTTTCCTAGAGGCCTGTGTAATCTACTCTTTCGATCTTAAAAGTCCATCTAAGAGCATATCAAAAGCTCTCGTTTAATCATGTTTTTGCAATCTCTTTCATCTTGTAACCTCTGTCACTTGAAATTTTGTCATTGAGGTGGTTGAGGGTAATTCGCTCCCTTTAAACCATGTTTTTCTTGGGACTTGGGAGTAGTGAATCCCCCCCTGCACACATACACCACATAAAGTGTCCCCAAGAATGTTAACTATGTGATGCACACATCCCTAGATCCATTGGGTGCACCATAAATAATAAAATATTATATTACAACATTGTGCTAGATGGACACACACATTTTTCTAACACCTTTTTGATAATTCTCTCAAACCCCTTTTCCTATTTCCTCCATTCCCCACTTGAATGATATATTAATGATGGATTTTTAAACAAATTAGATATTTAAGATATTTTTCAATTAAATAATTACCTTTTAGAAAAATACTAACATTACCAATTTAAATGTTATAAAGTGGTTTTTTATAAATGATTTACATAAATTTACCAAATTGATTGACATAGAGCCAACACAATAATTTAGTTCATAAATACTTTTTTCTTGAATATTTATCATGATATTAAAATATAGAGGGTCATTTCATTATGGAAATTAAATAAAATTCATATCACATTTAAATCATAAAGGTCATTTACAAATGTACTTCACAACAAGTAATTGCTAGGAAAAGGGTGTTGTCCACCTTGCATAATGTTATAATGTAATATTTATTTATTATGTAGTGCACCTAAGGAATCTAGTGATGTGTGCATCACATGGGTCTAGCATTCTTGGGGCCACTTTATGTGTTGTATGTAATATTGTGGTTAAATATTTAATGTGGGGTTAAACATGGAAAAAATATTTAATGCTGGGAAAACTTAATACCAAGAATTAAATGTGGGGGTTAATGGTTTTGTAAGCTCATGGTATTAGTCACATGGTTTATCTAATACCACTTGGTGGTTTTGTGTGAGCTTATTTCTATAAAATCAAACACATGGATAGTTGTCTAAGGTTGGATTGTTGGCTTAGCAAGTTGGCTGGTTGAGAGCATCTCTTGTTAGCATTTGTGAGGGTTGAAGCATGGCATTGGATGTGTGGTTACATGCATATTCACATGGAGTGCTTGTAGAGGGCTTGATGTTTCAAAGGTATTCATCGAGGAATCAGAAGATGTATTGTTATGCTTATTGTTGAATAATACTATTGGAACACATTTGTCATTGTGCCAAAAGATTGACATATTAACGCTCAATACAAATTCCAAAGATAAATGGATCCACGAGAGGCAGATAGTCCATGTCCCAAATATAAAGGGAGATATGGCAATTAGTCCAACAATCCCCCCCTCAACATCACCTAATGGGATTTGAACCCATGACCACAACTCTAATACCATTTGTTGGAACATGTTTGTCATTGTGCCAAAAGATTGACCTGTTAATGCTTGATACAAATGCCAGAGATAAACAGATCCATCAGAGGTGGTTAGTCCATGTCTGAAATACGAAGGGAGACGCTAGTGATTATTCCAACAAATACATGAATGATGGATGATTTTGGAGGTTGGATTTTTCCCTCTCGAGGGTTGTCCCAAGTTATATATTTTTTCATATTTGATGGTATGTTGTCTATTCTTTTGCATATGGATTCTAAATTCTTGTTTACATAGATTTCTTTATTTGGGTTATGTGAAAATTATCTTGGGTAGATGTGTATTTCCTTTGATTTGGTATCAGAGCCATGGTTGTGGTTTCTATAACCCTTGTTGGAGTATACCTGGTACATAGTTGAATCCAAGGCTTGTATGGAAGGAATGAAGACATTATAAGATATGAGGGTTTTGTGCAAGTGTTTTTGCAAATTTGACATTTTGGAGTTGAAAAATTATGGTTATTTTTGTAGATCTAGGTTTATGAATCTTTGTTCAAAAAAAGGGTTTTTTATGGATGTTTGTTATGAGGGTTTTGTAGGGGAAATATTTTTGATGATCCCTTGGGAAAAAATAAACCTCATAATTGGATCTAGGAGGCCCGAGAGATGAAGATTGACATAAAATTTGACCTATTTTGGCTATAGGAAAATATGCATTTTTTTTGCCCCTAGCCTTAGTCATACGACCGTTTGAGAGGAATTGAAGAAAAATAAAATAAAATAAATCCTTATGAATTAAAACTAAAACCCTAATTATAAAAATTAAAAAATTAAAAAATATATATAATTGTTGATATTTTTCATTGAGGTCATTGATTGGTTTGATATTCCTATCTCTGACTTATCTCTTGTTCCAGCAGTGGTGTTACCGGTATAAAGTTTTTGGTTTGGCACTATTTGGTATAGTGTGGGATACCATTTTGGGTCTATGCCGACATCTTCAACATCTTGTGTAACGTGTTCATCTAATTTCATCTCCAATGCAAGTCGACTAAAGTAGATATGTTGATCTGGTATATATATGTGTGTGTGTGAAGTAGAATAAAAAAATATGATGAAGAATAATATGCAATGTGTGATAGCAATTTGCTGATGTATATTGCGAACTGATATAGTGTTTGTACAAAAAATATTTGTGCTTCAGCGAGAACTGTATTCATGCATATGTAGATGCAATTATAGCAGTTCAATTTTTGTAACACATACTCCAACTGTAAGTTGTCTTTCAACTGTTATAGTTGGTTTTTGTATTTTGGGTAGTGAGCCCATCGATAGTGAGCCAACCCAATAGTGAGCCACCCCAGTAGTGAGCCACCTTTGTATTTTGCATCTGGTTACTTAATACTTGAGAGTTAACCCTCTCTGTGGTTTTTCCCTTCTTGGGTTTCCACGTAAAAATTGCAGTGTTATGTGATGTTGTGTTATATTGGTTTTGTTCAATATTTTTAATTATGTTATGTGGTCATCTATTCAAAAGTTTTAATGTTTTTCGAGGAATAATGATTCACCCCTCCCCTCTCAATATTCAGGATGTTCAACAATTGGTATCAAATCCAGATCCTTTAGAAGATTATAACAGCTCAAAGGAGATTTGGAAGGTTGAACATATGGATCATAAAGAACTCATGTCCATCTTTGAAGATCTTGAAGCTATTGAAGATGAAAATAAGGAATTCTCAGAAAATCTTCAAATGGAAAATGATTGCATTCATAAGTTGAAAGATCAAATCTAGAAATTCAAGCTAAGGCATAAGGAGGTTAGTAATGAACTCAAGTCAACAAATGTTACTATTCTTGATATGAAAGCTAAGAGTGAAGAAGACGAAAAGACCAAGGAACATCTGAATAATGTAATCAAAGGAAAATCTGATGAATGCAAAAAGTTGGAACAAGAAGTTGCATCTCTTAAATCAGATTTAGAAGAATCAAAGAAGCAAGAGGTCAAATACAAAGCAAGTTCAAAAAAGCTTGATGAAATTTTGGCAGACCAAAGACCACCGGTAAACAAGGAAGGCTTAGGCTATGAAGTTGGTGAATGATTGCACAATAAACCTGATCCGGAAAAAGAAGCTAAGACCAAATCTGGCAAAGAAGACAAAGGAAAGTCTCTAAAAAAGCAACAGGAAAGTAGAAGACCCTTCTCTTTTAATGGTCGTTGTTTCAATTGCAATAAATTGGGTCATAAAGCACTAAATTGCAGAACTAATGTGACTCAGAAAGCTAGATCTTACTCTAGTAGATGCCACAATTGCAGTGGGTATGGTCACAAAGCTAATCAATTTTGAAAACCAAACATAAACAATTATTTTAGTGGTTACTACTATACATGCTATACATATGGACATAAGGCTGAACAATGCTGGTTAGGACAAAGGAAGAAAACCAACAGGTGTTATAATTGCAATAAAATTGGACACATTGCAAGATTCTATAGAACTGTTGTAGTCAAGCCAACCGAACCAAGGAAGAAAATCAATAAAGAAAAGGTTAAGGCCAAAATGAAGAAGATCTGGAGAAAGAAAGAAGAAAATGAATCCAACTCTAGTGTAGACATCTTCTCTGGAAATTAGCCACTCTCTGACTGTTGCCTGGGGGAAGAAAGTTTAGATTGCCTGTTCCTCCTTCAAGAGAAAAGAGATTGCACACCTATCAAATCTACTCGATCAAGGAGTCTCCAGTAGATAGGAATTGTGAACAAGCATCTTGCAGACATCTAGTAAATTCACATCAATCTGATGAATAGGGAATCACAAAAAGTGTTATGGTGCACTTAATGCAAAAGGTGCACTTATTACAGAATTAGCTTAAAAGTAAAATCAACAAATCATTTTGATCACTCAATCGAAAGGTTTACAAGAAGCTAAGGTGAAGAAAGAAGTTGACCTGCATACTAGGGTTTGAGCATCTGCAAGAGGTATTTTTCTCGAATTTTTCTATTTCTCTGCATTTTCAGTTATGGCTACTCCCACTCTGGTCAATGTGACATCTCAGCCTCATCCTAAATTCAAGAAGTATCTGGATATATCAATTGAAAATGATATGGCTAGTTGTTTATCAAAAATCCCACACGAAGTTATTCCTACAGAAGATGTTAGGGCTTACATTCATTCGAAGCTCAAAGAGTTCAATCACACCAAGTTACTTGATTTATGGATAAATGAAATTACTAGTGATGACTTCAATGTCAAACTTGAATACAAGGTTCTGGTAGAAAATAAATTGCATGTTTGGAACGAATTCCCACATTTTTGTTTTGATGATAAATGGGTACGAATGGCTATGAGAAGGTTCCATGACACCTTCTTGTGGCTAGATGAAGCTCATATTATTAGCAAGGAAGTAATGAAGATTGTTATTGGGTTGAATGATACTGGTATTCTTCCGATACCTAAGGTAGTCAAAAACAAGGAAGTTGAAAACCTAACACAGGCCATTTTCGATGGTAGGTCTTTGGCGATTCATACAGTGACAAATATAGTTGTGAGGTATGCTACCTAGGTCATTGGAAATAAAATCTACTACACCAACAAAGATAACTCCATCTCAACTACAACCGTCTACACAACATACGATATGGTGGTAAATGGAGCGGACTACAACTTATGTGAGCTCATCAGAGATAAATTCCTTAAGAATTTGAACCAATGCAAATGAAGTAAGAAGAAATTCGCATTCTGGTATGGAACCATTGCACTCTGTTTTCTATTCTACTTCATATGTGAAATGCTCAATTTAGGTCCGGTAGTGTGGTCGTCCAAAAAACTAGTTGCTCACTAGATTGCTAAGCGAATGAGGAGGTATTATGATACTACTGCGCAAGAAATGGCATTTACTTCATTTTTCTCTTCATTGCAGTATAAGATGCACAACCAGGATAGAATCCCTAAATCTATACTTACCGAATATAAGGATGATATCACATTGATAGTTACAGTTGAAAAATGTGTAATAGAAGCTGTTGTACCAAGAACTCAATGGATACCAGAATTGGGGTATGAAGTATTAGAAGAATATGTCAAATGTCTTGAAAAAGTTATATTAGAAAGTTTGGTAGATGCCTCTTAGAAGAGGTTCAACACAACAGAGGAAAAATTTAGAGAAATCTAGGATGAGCAGGTCTCAAAGGAAAGAAAAAAGAGAGTGCAGAAGGTTTTGAAAGAGATTAAGGAAGAAAGTGGTATGACAAAGGAAGGACTTGCAACTCTCAAAAGAATTACTCTAAGTACAACTAGTTGTTAGGGTTAGAAATGGCAGATATCTAACAATTAAATGAAGATCTATATAATAAACAGAGAAACTAACACACGCAAAAGAATTTAAGCGGTTCACCTAATCTGGGCTACATCCACCAAATCAACCATCCAATACTTTTATTATCAAGGAAACCTATTACAATCTGCCCACCAAATAGTCGCGTTTTCATCATCCACAAATACTTATCCAACCCTTTATCGGCTTAGAAGCTTCATTTTCTGGTTCTACCACAAAATCAGATTTTTCCTTTTCGTTGATTTTTCCTTTCGCTATCACGAAAAAAGGAGGAAAAAATTTTCTCGGGCGCGCCCACTAACCTCGCCCAGGGGGTTGACCCCTGCAAGCGATAGGGGCGTGGTGTCTGAGATACCATGGGCTATACAATATAGCATGATCGCTTGCCCCATACCAACTTGGGAGACTGATCCGGATGACACTCTTTGCACTCCAGGAAATAAACTGAAACCCTCGGCTCCCCTATACTTGAATTCAACCTTGAAGACCAACCGGAAGCTGAAGGAGCTCGGCTTCTCCTTGTCCGCCTTTTGTAAACATATCCGGATTGACATTCTGTATGTATCTTGTCGATTTGACCTGTCCATCCTCCAACACCGAATGAAAATGATATCTCAACTGTATGTGTTTTGTTTTAGAATGCAAAGGCAGAATTCTTTTTTGCAAGATGTATAGCACTTTGACTATCTGTAAACAAGTAATTTCTAGCCTGTTGTTTTCCCAACTCCTCCATGAAAAATTGCAGCCATATCATCTCCTTTGCCGCCTCTTTGCAGCAACATACACTGCTGTGGTGGATAAAGCAAACCACCTTCTACAAGCAAGAAATCCAACTCATGCTGTCCCACCAACTGTAAATACATAACCTGTGGTAATTCGCTTGGTATCTATATCCCCTGCTAAATTGAGTCAACATAGCCTTTTAAATCAGTATTAGAGCCCCCAAAACATAAACAATTATTGGATGTACCTCTCAAATACCTAAGAATCCATTTTACCGCATTCCAATGCTCAACTCCGTGGATGACTCAAATACTGCTAACAACTCCTACAACATGTGCAATATCTGGTCTAGTGCATACCATGGCATACATCAAAGTACCTACCGCTGAAGCATATGGTACCTTGGTTTTCTTCCTCCTCTTGTGTCTTTGGACACATATCCTTAGTCAATTTGACATGACTAGGAAGGTGTGCTAATAGCTTTTGCATTCTCCATATGAAATCTCTGCAACACCTTTTCAACATAATTAGCCTGAGATAAAAACAATTTTCTATTTTTCCTATCTCTACAAATTTTCATACCAAGGATTTGCTTTGCTGCCCCAAATCCTTCATAGCAAAATATTTTGCTAACTGTTGTTTTAACTCACTTATGTGATCCATGTTAGACCAACTACAAGCATGTCATCAACATATAAACACAAAATAATGTAGCTATCATTATCCAACCTCTTAAAATAAACACAATGGCGAATTACACCGGGTGTAGCCTTGCTCGACCATAAAACTATCAAATTTCAAGTACCATTAGCTGTGCTTGCTTCAAGCCATATAAAACTTTTCTTCAATCTGCACACTAGTTTCTCCATATCTTTGACCTCCGTCCTTGTGGCTGTTCCATATATATTTCCTCTTCCAAATCACCATGGAGAAAGGCTGTTTTACAACATTAGGTTGTTCTAAATGCAAATCTTCAGCAGCCACAATACTTAAAACAATACGAATAGAAGTCATTTTAACAAGAGAGAGAAAAAATCTCATCAAAATCAATACCCTTTTCTGTGCAAATCCCTTTACAACTAATCTGGCTTTAAATCTTTTCTTACCTCCATCCCTCCTCTTCCACCCTATAAATCCATTTGTTTGGTAAAGCCTTTTACCTCGCAGTAACTTTCATAATTTAAAGTCGGTTTTTAGAGGGAGTCCATTTCTTCTTCCATTCCATGCTCCTAATCGAACCTTGGTATCCACCTGCATAGCTTCATCATAATATTCTAGTTCACCAGCATCAGTTAACAAAATAGTATACAAAGAGGGAGGAATCTTTTTGGAGGTCTACTTAACCTTGAAAGATCGTCTACAAAGTTTGTAGTATTTGTTGCTGTTGTTGTTGCCCAACATGAGGAACCACTAAACATCATTGTTTGGAATATCATCCAACATTACACAATCATTTTCTTTCTTCTCATGCTGCAGCAACAAATCTTTGTACAACACTTTCTCATTGAATATGACATCCCTGCTTCTCACAATTTTCTGATTTTCAAAATCCCAAAGCCTATAACCAAATTCATCAATGCCATATCCAACAAATACACATTTCTTTGATTTTGCATCAAGCTTGGTTCTATTTTCAGAATCTACATGTGCAAATGCTTAACAACCGAAGGTTTTGAGAAAAGAATAACTCACCTTCTTACCTTTCCATGCTTCCTCTGGAATACCACAACCCAAAGGATTAGAGGGACTTCTATTAATTAAATAAACAACAGTGTTTACGTCTCTCCCACATTTTTAAAGGCAACCCAAATGCAATCTCATAGTCTGTGCACGCTCCATTATTGTTCTATTCATGCGCTCAACCACTCCATTTTCCTGGAGTCCTTGGAACCGTTTTCTACCTACAAATACCATTAGAGGAACAATCTCTTCAAACTCTTTACTCAATACTCACCACCATTATCAGATTCTGGACATTTTAACCTTTTTCCCATCTCATTCTCAACCAAGCTTCTCCATTTTTAAAAGTTTCAAATACATCAGATTTCGCCTAAGGAAATAAATCCATACCTTCCTAGTTGCATCATCAATGAATGTAACATAATCACGAGAGCCACCAGAGAAGATACCAGTGGTCCCCATCCATCCTGTATGCACAAGCTCCATTTCTCATCTTTCTTTTGCTTCCCATCCTTGAGAAACTAACTCTCTTTTGTTTTCCATACACACAACTTTCACAGAAATCCATATTAACACATTTTAGACCTGGTAAAACATTATTTGAATGAAGTAATTTCATACCTTTTGCACTCATATGCCCAAGTCTATTATGCCACAATGCTGATTCAAAGTCCACAACAACTGTATGATCTTCTACCTGCTGAACTGTAGCAATTGTTCCTGAACATTGACCCTTTTCCGTAACAATTAAAGTAGAAGGAACAGTATGACCTGTACAAAGATATAAGGTGCCTACTTTCACACCTTTTTCTACCACTAAGGCACCCTTTGTGACCTTCCAATTTTTATCACTAAATGTAACAACACAACCTTCATCATCTAGTTGCCCTGCTGAAATTAAATTTCTGCTTAACTTTGGAACATGCCTTACCTCACGTAGTAGCCAATGATTCCCATTCTGCAACTTAATCTTGATTCTTCCCTTTCCAACAATCTGACAGGGTTCGTTATCTCCTAAATAAACCAGCCCAAAATCCCCTTGGACATAATCAAGAAAATAACTTCTATGGGGTAGCATGAAATGAAGCCATTGAATCTAACACCCAAGAATCATCAGCATTATCAAGGAAAAGAATCAAAGCATCCTCATAGATTTATTACTTACCACATTTCCTCTTTACTTCCTTCCTTTCTGTCTCCTTTATTTTTCTGAGACTAGCAATCTTTCTTAAATGACCGGCTTACCACAGTACCAACAATCCCTCTTGTCTCTAGATTGGACTTTTGTCCTTTGATTTTCCTCATGACTTCCCAATTTCCAGAATTGTTTCCTCTCTCCTTTGTTCTACCTTCGCTCTGCATTCAAAACACTACCTGATGTGGATGTTCCACTTGAGCTTTTCCTACGAATTTCCTCACTCAAAATAACACCAACAACATCATCAAATTTCAATGTATTTGAACCAGAAACATAATTGCTAATAGCCATTACCAAGCTATTCCAGCTTTTAGGCAAAGAACACAGAATCAAAAGAGCCCTAACTTCTTCATCAAAGTTTACTTTTACAGAAGTTAATTGACTGACCGTATTAAACTCATTTAAATGATCAATAACTGACCCACCTTCTACCATTTTCATATTAAATAAACGCTTCATAAGAAATACCTTATTCGAAGCGGAAGGCTTTTCATATAACTTTGCTAGGGTTTCCATCAACTCTTGAGTTGTCTTTGATGTTGTAATATTGAACACCACTGATTGTGCTAGGCATAAACGAATATTGCCAAGAGCCTTTCTATCCAAGATCTCCCAGTCCTCATCTGACATTACTGCGGGTTTCTTGGTTTTCCCTTCCAATGGCCACCATAAATCCTTCTGATAGAGATAGTCCTCCATCTGCATCTTCCATAACTGATAGTTTTGCCCGTTAAACTTCTCAACCTTCTTACCCTCGTCTGCCATTGCTCCCAGTCAACCGTAAGATCTTTCCTATAGATGATAATTGAAACACAACCTGCTGTGATACCACTTGTTAGGGTTAGAAATGGCAGATATCTAACAATTAAATGTAGATCTATATAATAAACAGAGAAACTAACACACACACAGAATAAATCATAACATAAAGAATTTAATGTGGTTCACCCAATCCGAGTTACATCCACCAAACCGCAGCCATCCAATACTTTTATTATCCAGTAAAACTTATTACAATCTTGCGAATAATCGTGTTTTTCATCATCCTGAAATACCCATCCGAACCCCTTTTATCAAGCTTAGAAGCTTCCAGATTTTTGAGTTCTACAAAATCGGATTTTTCCTTTTTCATTGATTTTTCCCTTTTTTGGTGATCACGTGAAAAAGTAGGAGGAAAATTTTTCTTGCAGGCTGCCGCCCCCGAACCCCCGCCCGGGGCCCAGCCTGGCCCCAGACTCTGGCAAGGATAGGGGCCAGGGTGTACAGTATACCATGGGCTATACATTATAGCATGATCAGTCACCACATACCAACACCAGTAGCCCATCTGGTATCGTTGCAAAGTCAGAAGAATTGGAGAGTTCGTCCGGTAAGAGGAAGAAAGGTCTTCCTTCACATACTCAAAGAAAGAAGATGAAAGAAGTGAAAGCCACTAAGGCTCACCCTATCTTTATAGAATCAGAATCAGAATCAGACCTCGACTTGTACCAAATTAAGGTATGGGAGAAGAAATCCAAAAAGGTAACTCGTGATCCTCCTAATGTAGATACTTTATTTGAACTGCTTGTAGAAGGAAAATCCAAAGAGGTAGGTGATTTGTACAACTCTGCCACTAACAAAGGAAAAGAAAACATAATACAAGCATTTGTTCTGTACTACTGAAGATTGGATGGAATTATAGATAATTTCAAAGAGGATATTCGTGATAGTCTCTGGGTTGGTCTAAATACAATCCAAGAAAAACCTAGGAAAATAGATAAAGACATTGTTAGTGAAGCTATTTCCATTGCCTTCAAACTTGTAAAAGAGGAAGAACTAGAAATTTTCAAGGAACTTAGTCAGTCAGGATTGAGAACAAAGAAAAGGGAACATACCCTTATGGAAAACAAAGAAGTTGCAGGAAAATTGAAAGAAGATATCATTGACAGGCTTACAAGCATGGTAGGAAAACTTGGGATGTTGATCGATGATGACTTTGCTCCATCATCTGCTACCCCCAAAAGCTCTCATGAGAAACTAGTTACTAAAAACATTGCAAATCTTGTACCAAAATACACTGAAGCAGAAGTATACAATCTTGATATAGATCCTCCAAAAATTGAACGTACTCATTCTTCAGATAAAGATTCTACTTTAGGGAATGCAAAAGAAGAACAAGAAAAAGAAGATGAAAGAAAAGATGAGAGAATTGAAAAGGAAGGAGAAGAAACTAGAAGAAAAGAGGAAGATAAAACTGTAGAGGAAACTACTACTAGGAAACATGAAGAGAATACCAAGAAAGAAAAAGGTGATGAACTGGGAGCAGGGACAACTGAGAAAAGAGAAGAAAGTGTTGATGAAACTTTGAAAAGCTTACTTGTTTCACCACTTATGGTCCAACCCATCACCTCTTCCAAAATAATTCTTGACTTTGAAAAGATTAATCCTGTTTAGAAGTTTCAAATTGGTGAGTCCATTCAGGCTTCAACCAAATTTGGCATGCTTAAGGAGTTAGAAGAAAAAGATAAATTCATTGAGGAAACTATTGCTACTCTCCAAAGCATTATTCTAGAATGCAATATAGACTAGTCCGGAAGCAATACAAATAAATGTAGAACACTCATTAATGTTGTGAAGGACTTCTCAGCCTGTTTGAATAAAAATCTCCATAGGGAAAAGGAAGCTGAAACGAATAATCTCTTGTTGGAATTGAAAGAGCGATGTGCAAATGCCTTCACAAATCTTCAATAGCTAAGCAAGCAAGGTTAAGACCTTCTCGAGGAAGGAAATTATTTGAATTTATACAGCTTGCAGTGGCCGAATGCCACAACCGTTATCAGAAAAGAGATTGAATCAATTGAGTCAACAATCCGACAAGCATACCATTCTTTCAGGCTATCTAAAGAGTTTTTCGGTTTTGGGAGATCATCAATTGAGGAACTACACAAAAGGTACTTCAAATTGCAACAACAATGAGACAATATCATTCCACCCTTAGGCAATCTCTAGGAGATGTGTGTTCACAACATTTCATTGATGAATTGTTCCCTCCTAAAGGCACAAAAAGAAACTCTTTCTAACCCTTGATCCATTAAAGATGGAGAATCTCTACTTGCCTCTATTCAAGTTCATGCACAAATTCTAACTAAGGAAATTTTGCAGTGGAATGATAATAAGGGTAAGTGTGTCACCCATCTTCATAAAATCAAGCAGTCTTTCTTCAGTGGCACATCCAAACAAGTTTCCCCTGCATCCCTTGTTCATTGATGTCAAAAGGGGGAGAAACATAAAGAAGAAGAAAAGGTTTTAAGAAACAAAGATAGTCATCTTAGGGGGAGTTTTGGAGTTTATCTTTTGAAGTTTTTTTTATTCCAAAATTTTGTTTTCCATCAATGAAAAAGGGGGGGAGATTATGGATATTTTTCATTGATGTCATTGATTGGTCTAGTATTCCTATCTTTGGCTTATCTCTTGTTCTGGCAGCGGTGTTACCGGTATAAGGTTTTTGGTCTGGCACTATTCGGTATAGCGTGGGATACCATTTTGGGTCTATGCTAAAATATTCAACATCTTGTGTAATGTGCTCATCCGACTCCATCTCCAATGCAACCTGACTAAAGTAGATATGCAGATCCGGTATATATATATATGTGAAGCAGCATAAAAAAATATGATGAAGAATTATATGTGATGTGTGATAGTGATCTATTGATGTATATTGCGAACTGATATAGTGTTTGTACAAAATATCTTTACACTTCAAGGAGAATTGTATTCATGCATATGCAAATGCAATTATAGCAGTTCAATTTTTGTAACACATACTTTAGCTGTTATAGTTGGCTTTTGTATTTTGGGCAGTGAGCCCACCAGTAGTGAGCCAACCCAACGATGAGCCACCCCGATAGTGAGCCACCTTTGTATTTTGTATCCGGTTACTTAATACTTGAGAGTTAACCCTCTCTGCGGTTTTTCCCTTCTTGGGTTTCCATGTAAAAATCTTGCTGTTATGTGATGTTTTGTTATATTGGTTTTGTTCAGTATTTTTAATTATGTTATGTGGTTAGCTATTCAAAAGTTTTAATATTTTTAGAGGAATACTAATTCACCCCTCCCCTCTCAGTATTTCAGATGTTCAATAATAATATGTGTGTGGTGGGGAGGGGGGGTTCTACGGGCCCCCCACACTCGCAATACCCCGTGGTACCACAGGTTACTAACAACCCCCTATATTACCATAGGGGTGTCGGCCCTCAGTTGGCCTACTGATGAGCACATGCCTCAGTCTAACAACTAGTCATCGAGACTAGTCGGTGCCATCAGTCACCTTAAATAAATAATCCCCCATTTAAAATTTTAATACCGTTGTTAAATTTATCCATTAGTTTTAAATATTAAAAATTAAACCAAAACAAAATTTTGGGTTGGGTCCACAACTTAGCCTAGCCTATGGGTAGCACCAACCAAGGGCCACCAGTTTTGCACCTAATAGCTAAATTAGACATCATTTTTGCAAGGGGCATAACTTTCGCCCAAGGTTTCCATTTTTCAACTTCTTATACTCGTTGGAAAGGTGGTTTCGTGCTCTATGCTGGGGTATCAGTGGTTTTTCTAGACTTTGCTATTTCGAAAGTGAAACTTTTTCTAGAATTCAGATATTCCTTTCAATCTTGGAGAGCTCATAACTTGTGCATACGAAGTCATATTTTGGACTTATAGTCAACGAAAATCTTGTTCACAACACTAGATAGTGGATTAGGTTTGGAGATGTTTTGGTATGATTTATTTGTTTTTATTTTCATTTAAGTTGTTTATGGGTTCTCTTAACTATGGTGATTTTGTGAGCTTATGGACATTTAAACCTTGGTGATATGGTGCTTGAGTCATTATATACTCACATGTACATCTTTAATTACTCTCATTTGACATAGTTATCAATATATTGTTTGGATTTATATGTTGCATTGTTGCATCTACGAGATGTGTAGTGTTGTAGGTTGTCTATGCTTATAGATTACATTTATTGATAGGTACAAATAATACCTTATTTTCTATTGTTTTTATACATATTTTGAGATACTTTTAGATACACTTTCCAGACAATGTTTCTACATTATACTATCCTTTCATATCTATTATGCAGAGTTGAACTTAAAATATAATGATGGAATTATGGTTATAATATATTAGTATTATATGGTTTTTATGAAGATATTCATGGAATGTTGATGGAATGCTATGAGTTAATTATGATAGTTATCCTTGTACACATGTTTTGTGGAATTAACTTGTTTGCAGCTAAAGAGGAACTGTGGAGCACAGCAGTTGCGGGATGAACCCGTAGCAAAAGGAATGAATGGACATGGAAACAAGGGAGCTCCAGGTTAAGCTGAACATGATGGTTGTTGATTAAAGGCACTTGATGAAGGTTGAACATGGCGCTAGTATAACAAGTTAATAAATACTGAAGAAGAGGTCTCCTTCACTTACATGATTTTGACAAATGGTTGTATGTTTACATGAAATTCTGTTTTGACATAAGTTTTAGTCCTATTGGGATTCCTTTTCCTTTTCAGTTATAGGTTGAATAAATTAGTCTTAACTCTATGATCTAAATATCTGGGAGTGGATTTAATGATTTCGGTTAAGTAGTTTTTGATAAGATTCCCTCAAGCTTGTATATAGATGTTAGTTGAATTTGTGGGATAGTTAGTTGGTTTTTTTCAGTTTTATGTTATCAATTACTTTCAATTTTCAATACATGAAATATTCAGAATGATTGAATACAAACAATGAAATATCTTGTGTAATCTTCATGAATATGCAATGAATGGAGTTTAATTCATGGGATGGATAGAATCTATTAGTTAGATTTGGGTTCAATTAAAGTGAGAACAACCACTTGAGCAGGCCAATCAAGGTACTATTCCTCATTTCATTTTCTAGTTATTTATTTCTTTTTAATAGTTGTTATTAGTTTATCATGGTTTCATGAATCATATGCAAGTTAATTAGAATTTCATGTATTATTTATCATTAATGAATGTTTATGAATATGCATGCAATGGTTAACCAATAGTACTTTGGAGGATAGTTTAGTTGAGTCATTAGTTTTTATTAGTTTTGAGTTATTATAACATCATTTCATTAGGAACAGTTAAGTTACAGTCTAAGCTATAGGTACCCATAGCCACTAGTTCCAGTTATGTCTTTCACTGCTTTGGAATTCTATGAGTTTTCTAGCAAGTAGCATAAGCTGAGTAGGGTAGTTTAAGTAGTTTTGAGTCCTTGAAGGAATATATAATGTTGCACCATCATAAGCTTACAAACCTTGGGTTGACAATTTAATGTAGTCTTGAGCAATGTCGAGTGGATTGTTTAGTTAGTTAAACCTTTGAATTGAGTAGATTCTACCAAGTTTACAATACATTAGCTTAGACTCTACATTTATGACTTGGATATGGGTTGTTTATGCCCATAGATGTTTCAGTGTTGTTATAGATTCAAATTTATGGCTTCGTTTAGTCACTTCTTTTTTGGTTTGGTTGTTATGTTGAGGGGGAGAGATAGTATTACCAAGTCATGATGTGGTACCTATGTAGTTGACTATGTGATGTAGACATGTGTGACATAGTTGGAGTTTTTTACTAGTACATTTGGTGGTGATCATGTTGTCATGGATGTTCCTTGTGCTTTAGAGACTTTGGAATGACATGATTGTTTATGTAGGTTCTTTGTTCATGGTGTTGGATTGATTCCAATTTGGTTTGTGGTAGTGTATCTTCTTGGGTTGAGGATCATGGTTTTACTTTTCCTTTTGGGAGCTCATGTTGCATTTGAGTTCTTGATTATGTGAGGGCATTTGGTTGATATTCATTGAGGATATTGTTATCATGATTTCATGGATATATTGATTACATATTTCAATGGGAGCTAGTGATAATGATGGTTTGGCAGTGTTTTATCTTCTTGGTTTGGAGATCATGGTTTTTACTCTTCCTTTTGGGAGCTTGGTGTGGAGTTATTTGATTAAGTTGGGGCCAATTAGGATCTTAATTTAGAGGATGGTTTTCATGATTCCATGGAGAGCTTGATATCACAGTTTGGTGAGAGCTTGTGGCGATGATGTGGATTCATCATTTGATGGTGGATGATCTTATTTGTAGGATATGGTTATCTTCTTATGGTATGGAGATGTTGACATCTTGGTTAGCCATGGAGGACTCTTTTGTCTTTGGTTGAGGTGTCATGATTTGTCTTTTGACATGTGATCCTTGTTTGATAGGATGTTCCTATTTTATGTCAGGATGTACTCTTTGTTTAAGGAATAAGACAATTGAGAGGGGGGTGAATCAATTGTAGCAAATTAAAACATTGAAACCCTCGATAGTAATCAGATCCACATGCATTCATTAAACCCTTATTTTGTTAAAGTGATTAATCATGAAATATAGACAACAAAAACTAAAATAACAACACCATACACAAGAGAACACTAGATTTACATGAAAAACCCAATGAGGGAAAAACCACAGTGAGGATTAGCTCACAATTTAAGTAATTGAAAAAATGGTACAAGGACTCACTACCAAAATAGGACACACTATCCAAAAAGTCTCATAGCCAAGGCTCATTGCCACAAAAAAGAACACAAGAAGATAGAAGAGAAATTTTACATAGAGAACAACTTCTCAATGCAATAAGGAATCCACCACAAATGATCCAACACTTTTGTAGTCTTGCATGAAATATTTTGGACACCTTCATCTCACTACCTTCAACAATCCAACACTTGAAATTCACACTACTCTGCTCAAGTTCCCATCACACACATCACTCACATCAATCTCACATCTATATTGTCTCTCTCTCTCTCTCTCTTCACATCTAATAACAACACCACTCTTATTTATATCAAACTCAACCTTGAAAACCTTCTCCAAGGTTGGAAACTATCCATTATATACTTACAAATTCAAATTAGGTCTACACCTAAGCATTCCCACAGTGGATAGGAATGAAGGTGACCCATATATATCCTTAATTAGGACCCAAATTAATCCTAACACACTTCAACATGCTTTCATAAAATTCTCATGTAGTGCTAACACAAGGTCGACCAATACCTATGCTAAACACCATAAAACATTAAGTGCACACTTCCTTAAATCAATCTAAAACTTTTGTACAACAAAATTAACTTGAGCATGATCGAGAATAATCCTCAAACCACCTGAGATCCAACAAATACTTCATCCAAATTCACAATATAGAAATACTTCAATCCAGAACATCTGGTAAACCTTATTCACACACTGACTGATGCAGAGTGGCAAGGGAAGCAATACCTTTTTCCAATAGCTTCTCTAAATGCACACATCAACTTCACTATTCCTTCCAACAAGAAACTTGATCACCCAACTCAACTCACACAACCAGACATGTTTGAAGGACTTGGGGATGCTGTGTACACTCTCAAAATGTCAAAACAAGACCAAATAACCTGACTTTACACTCAAAAACTCCCATTCTTTCATCACTCTTACACAAGCCCATGCAACCTTGCAACATTGCCAAATAGGACAGTCAAAATAAAAACTTATTAAAGGCATTAACCAGACAATGAAATCAGGTTTTAGACTTCTAACAAGATCCCCCACAAGTTCCCAAAAGCACAGGATCAAACACCCAAAGCAAATGTATCAAAAGATTGATTTACAAGCCATAAACAAGGCTTAACTAGGCATGTACAAGGAAGCTTTCAACTTGTCAAGGCACACCCCAACACCCCTAATGCCTTTAAAAGACTCCAACAGGTTCCCCAAGACCCCTTTCACATATTTCATTCATTCTATTTCTTTAAAATACTCAGAAATCAAAAGAAAAGCTTACAAATGATCATTTTCTGGACTGTTTCAAGGTAAAACCAGACCTAGGGCATCACATAACTTTTGCAAAACTCCATTTTTCAATATGAAACAAATTTCAAGAATGTAAAGGAGTCCTAAATCTACCAATCCACCAGTTTTTAGATTTTTCCCACGGTGGAAATGGGAATTACATCCATTTTGGTGACCAAACCCTTGTTTTGCAAGATTTCAGACCCACTTTCACTAAAATTGATGTAACTTATTCAATTCTTAATGAAAACGAGCAAAATCACCACCAAAAGAAAGTAGATTCTTCCCTCTTTCAAACCATTTCAATTTGGAGTCCGTACAATGATGTACCAGACCGTACCAAGCACGGGATCAGGAAAAAATGCTGTAAAAAAATAGAAAAAACAAAGTTTTCTTCTTATTAAATGCTTCAAAACTTCAAAACTGCCAACAACAGCCCAACCTCGACCCAAGGGAGGCTTCTTAAACTTTTTTCCCATCATTTACAACTGCCCTCAACTGATTTTTGAAGGAGGGAACCATTAGTTAATGAAATTACATCATTAATGCTGATTTTACGCCAAATTTCCTTATGACAACTTTGCATTTTGAAGCAACTTTGCAATCCTAAAGACCTAAGACCTTAACAACCATTCAAATAACATTGAAACAGCCTTATTACATTTTCAAGACCCCAAACCTTGCACAATTACATAAAAATTCACATTTTTGCCTTCAAAGGCTACAAAAGCAACTTTTAGTGCAAGATTGCATTGTTGCATATTTTGACTCAAAACTCAAAAACTCACCCTAGATCTTGCTCAATGGTCTTGATTGACCTTATTAATGACTAAAAGACTCAAAAATACTAATTCTAACCTCCTAACAACAAATTTTCATTAAATGAGCGAAAATGGAGGATGAGGTGTAGGTGCTCTTGCACCATACACCCCCCCTAGAAAAGACTCATGCCTCATGAGTTGTGTTTGATAGCACTGTCTCCAAGCTTCAAACAAGGTCCACTGATCCACAAATCCACTCCATTGGTTCATGTAAACTGGAACTGCAAACAGCCCTGCACTTCTAGCATTTTGGAATGCATTGATACATGCATTTTCCCTCTTCTCTGTCCTCAGACCTGCAAACAGTCTTTTATCTTTTCCCTGACCAAGATTGAATTGTTTACTATGTTTTTCACCTGCATACAAACAAGGATTAGTAACTCTATGATCTTTGTTGTTTCCTTTGTCACCTTCATGCGTGCAACTATCTTTTTGTCCCTGTTTTCCTTGTCTTTCACTCACTGCCTCATCAAGTTGTTTTGCCACTGTCAAATCAGACTTATGTACTGTACTTCCTGCAAAATTTGTTTGTTTCTCAGACCTGGTCTTAACTATAGGGCATTCAATGGTTCCTACTAACACATTCTCATGCAAACTCACTGTCCTCACCTTCTTTACCTCTGTATTTTCCTTTACATCTGTTATCCCTGTATTTTCAGTCTTAGAACTGATTACATGATCAGAATATTTGTTTTCCTTTATCACATTTATAGTTTCCTTCTTGCCACACATTATTACTTTTGCCTTACCTTTGATATCTTCTACAAGAGGAGTTAACACAAAAGAATGACCATCTTGAACTATGGTGTAAGTATTTTCCCTACCATCATACAATGCCCTCTTGTCATATTGCCAAGGTCTGCCTAATAAGAGATGACAACAGTCCATTGGAAGAACATCACACACAACACTATCATGATAACCACCAATTTGAAAATCCACTATAGCCTTTTCATTCACCAACAAAGATTGATCATCAGTTAACCATGAGATTTTATAGGGACATTCATGAGGAATCTTTTTCAATCCTAACTTATTGACCATTTCACATGACACCATGTTTTCAGTTGATCCAGAATCAATGACTACTCTACATACCTTGTCCTTGCACTTACAATTTGTCTTGAAGAGACTTTTCCTTTGCAAAGGTGCTTCCTCTTTTGCTGCCTTCAAGATTGTTTTTCTCACCATCAACATTTCCCCAACCTCAGGATCTGCATTCCTACTTGGAGAACAATTACTTTCACACTCCTCTTCCTGTACCAATTGTGCTCTTCTATCAATCTTCTTGTCTCCACTAGAAGAACTACCAACCCTCTCAGGACACTTCCATGAAGGATGGCCAAACTCATTGCATGTGTAGCATCTTCCTGCAAAATCATTAGAACCTCTACCAATACCAAACCTTCCTCTACCTCTAAAACCAAAACCACCTCTAGAATCATTGTGATCTTTACCTTTGTTTGCTCCTTGATCTTCATTTGGCTGCTTTGATGTAGAAGGTATTCCTCTTCCTCTTGCACTAGGACCACCTCTTCCTCTTACTGCTTTCTCTTGTCTCCTTTTAAGCTTCTCCTCCACCCTGATTGCCATTTGATAACAATCCTCTACACTCCTAGGGTTAGCCAAAACCAATTCATCCTGTATATTAAGCCTCAAACCACCAATATACCTAGCAATTTTTTCATCTTCATTCTCATGATGACTAGACCTCAAACTTAATTTATAAAACTCCTCAGTATAGGACTTAATATCCATTTCCCTTTGCCTCAAACTTTGCAATTTTTTAAACATTTGAATTTGGTGATCTTTTGGTAAGAATTTACCTTTGAGTTTAGATATCATCTTGTCCCATGATGTGATTTTAGACTTTCCTTGTTTCCTCCTCTCAGACTGAAAGTAATTCCACCATACCAAAGCATGACCCTGCAACTTAGTCTTTGCAATCCTTATTCTTTGCTCCTCAGGAACTTCTTCACATTCAAAATGGTTATCTAATGCAGCAATCCAATCAAGTAGTTCTTCATCATTTAGACTACCACCATATTTAGAAACATCAAGTTTTACCTTAGGCTTGTCACCTTTCACTGCCTTCAACAACTTTGCCATTCTTTGGTCTTCTGGATCAAGTTCTTCTTCCATGTCTTCAAACTCCTCATCTTCCTCTTCTTCTGGCTCACTCTCTTCAGCATCTCTTCTCTTGTTTGTCTCCAGGGCTATGACTCTCTCTTCCAACTCTTTGAGTTCTCTTGCATGCCTTTCCTTCATCTCCCTCATCTCTTTAGCCATATCTTTGCTCTTTGGAGGCATCTTGTCAACCTTTCCTTTTCTTCAACCTGCAAAATGCAAACCAAAACCTACTCCCTGCTCTGATACCACTATGATGCAGAGTGGCAGGGGAAGCAATACCTTTTTCCAATAGCTTCTCTAAATGCACACATCAACTTCACTATTCCTTCCAACAAGAAACTTGATCACCCAACTCAACTCACACAACCAGACATGTTTGAAGGACTTGGGGATGCTGTGTACACTCTCAAAATGTCAAAACAAGACCAAATAACCTGACTTTACACTCAAAAACTCCCATTCTCTCATCACTCTTACACAAGCCCATGCAACCTTGCAACATTGCCAAATAGGACAGTCAAAATAAAAACTTATTAAAGGCATTAACCAGACAATGAAATCAGGTTTTAGACTTCTAACAAGATCCCCCACAAGTTCCCAAAAGCACAGGATCAAACACCCAAAACAAATGTATCAAAAGATTGATTTACAAGCCATAAACAAGGCTTAACTAGGCATGTACAAGGAAGCTTTCAACTTGTCAAGGCACACCCCAACACCCCTAATGCCTTTAAAAGACTCCAACAGGTTCCCCAAGACCCCTTTCACATATTTCATTCATTCTATTTCTTTAAAATACTCAGAAATCAAAAGAAAAGCTTACAAATGATCATTTTCTGGACTGTTTCAAGGTAAAACCAGACCTAGGGCATCACATAACTTTTGCAAAACTCCATTTTTCAATATGAAACAAATTTCAGAATGTAAAGGAGTCCTAAATCTACCAATCCACCAGTTTTTAGATTTTTCCCACAGTGGAAATGGGAATTACATCCATTTTGGTGACCAAACCCTTGTTTTGCAAGATTTCAGACCCACTTTCACTAAAATTGATGTAACTTATTCAATTCTTAATGAAAACGAGAAAAATCACCACCAAAAGAAAGTAGATTCTTCCCTCTTTCAAACCATTTCAATTTGGAGTCCGTACAATGATGTACCAGACCGTACCAAGCACGGGATCAGGAAAAAAATGCTGTAAAAAACAGAAAAAACAAAGTTTTCTTCTTATTAAATGCTTCAAAACTTCAAAACTGCCAACAACAGCCCAACCTCGACCCAAGGGAGGCTTCTTAAACTTGTTTCCCATCATTTACAACTGCCCTCAACTGATTTTTGAAGGAGGGAACCATTAGTTAATGAAATTACATCATTAATGCTGATTTTACGCCAAATTTCCTTATGACAACTTTGCATTTTGAAGCAACTTTGCAATCCTAAAGACCTAAGACCTTAGCAACCATTCAAATAACATTGAAACAGCCTTATTACATTTTCAAGACCCCAAACCTTGCACAATTACATAAAAATTCACATTTTTGCCTTCAAAGGCTACAAAAGCAACTTTTAGTGCAAGATTGCATTGTTGCATATTTTGACTCAAAACTCAAAAACTCACCCTAGATCTTGCTCAATGGTCTTGATTGACCTTATTAATGACTAAAAGACTCAAAAAGACTAATTCTAACCTCCTAACAACAAATTTTCATTAAATGAGCGAAAATGGAGGATGAGGTGTAGGTGCTCTTGCACCACTGACGCATGAAACACATATTTTACTACACCAAATCAAGTGAAACCTTGAATTTTGAAAGATACAATCATTATAAGAAACTTCTCAAATCCGCACAACCTAAATCCAAACTATGGAGAAACATAGAGCAAATACATTTCTCCTAGGCCATAAAATACCACTAAAAAATTGGTTCACACACTAGTGAAAATATCTCACTTTGCACAACGATCCGGAAGCATAGAATTTTGGATAAGTAACTACTAAGAACCTTGAAAATATGTTATATTTGGGGCATAGCATTGACATATAAGAAACACAGGTGCATCTCAGGCAATTTTTGAACACTTCAGACACTGTTTTCTCTGTTTATCAAATTTTCTCAAAAGCACTTGGAAACCAAGTACTAGAGACATCATCTCAGCACATTACTTCATTCCAACAAATCTCCAACACTGCAACATAAAGATAGCTCCATGTACTCACAACACTTCATCAATATCTCAACTACACATGCACAACCTGCAACAACCTGTTTTCCTCTTTTTCACAATTTTTTCAATATCCTCGACATCTTCATCATGCAACAAACTTCCTTAACACATAGTTGACATCAATGACAACATTAGCTTGTTGACTTCTTGTTGAAATCAATGAAAACACCTTCATACTTGCAAAAATCTCCCCCTTTGTCATTGATAGCAACACAAGATGTGAAAAACCATCAAAGACAACACAATAGCTTTGAACACACTTTCTTATGATTTCCTTTCTTTTCTCCCCTTGAATAGATAAAAATTTTCACATGATACTTTCTCCCCCTTTGACATCAATGGCAAAGGAATTTTTTTTTTCTTTGTTCTCCCCCTTTGACACTGAACCAAGATACTTGCACTAAATACCCCCCTTAGAAGTACACCTAATTGAATCAACAACTCTGCATAATGACAACACACGACACTACCTACTCTTGCTAAGAGGTAGCCACCAACATTAGTCCTAAAAAGAAATGAATCCATAGATCCATTGTATTGATGCATCTTCATATGCATCTAGTTTAGAGGGGTAATAATCCCCAACTTCTCTCAAAGATACTCAAAAGTATCCTTAGGAAGAGACTTAGTAAATATGTCAACAATTTGATCCTTTGTAGGTACATACTCAAGCTTTACCTCATTCTCTATAACCTTCTCACTCAAAAAGTGACACCTAATTGATATATTCTTTGAAATTTTAATTACACTTGTATTATCTCAAAATATTGAAATAGGCTCATCATACACTACTCTAATATCTTTCAATGTTTGTCTCATCCATATAACTTGTGTACATCAGGATGCTGCAAATGCTGAAAAAATTCTCATAGATTCCATCCTAGCCATAGGGGAAAATGTTTCCTCAAAGTCTATTCCTTCCACTTGTGAGTAACCTTTACACACAAGTCTTGCCTTATTTCTCACCACTTCTCCATTCTCATTCAACTTGTTTTTGAATACCCACTTAGTTCCAATTATATTCTTGTTTGTCGGTCTAGGAACCAATTCCCAAGTTTGATTTTTATCAATTTGTATAAGTTCTTCCATTGCCTTCATCCAATGTTCATCTTTGCATTCCTCACTCACTATTTTAGGTTCGACTTTAGAAAGTAAACACAAATTTACCTCAACTTCAACAACTCTACTTCTTGTCAATACTGCTTTCCTCTTATCTCCAATGATTTGTTCTTTAGAATGATTTTTTTGCACATACTTAGGGGTATTAGATGTCTTCTCTGGAGCTTCTTCCTCTTCACTCTGCACTTTTTTTTCTTCAACTTGTTCTTCTTCTTCTTCTTTGCAATCAGATTCATCTGACACATATCCATTTACTGCATTTGAATTCTGCAAATTTTCATCAACTTTAACATTTTCACTTTCAACAATCTTTCTCAGCCTTTTGTTGTAACATCTGTAAGATTTTCTTTTAGTAGAATATCTAAGGAAGATAACTTCATTAGACCTTGCATCAAACTTTCCTAAGTTTTCTTCATCTCACTTGATGTAACATTTTCTTCCAAATACTCTAAAGTATTTGATAGTAGGAATCCTTCCATACCATAACTCATAGGGAGCCTTTGTGCTGTTAGCTTTATCTTGAACTCTGTTAAGTATGTAAACAACAATATGAATTTCTTCTCTCTAGTAGACTTTGGGTAGATTTGCTTCTTTCATCATAGTTCTTCTAGCAGCTTCTTGAATAGCCTGGTTTTTCCTCTCAACCACTCCATTTTTTTGAGGAGTTCTAGGGGCAGACAAGTGCCTCTTTATTCCATGAACTTCACAAAACATGTTAACCTCATTGGAGATGAATTCTCCACCTTTGTCAAACCTAAAACATTTTATTTTCACATTTATTTCATTCTCAACCATAGATTTAAATGCTTTGAATCTATCTAGTGCATCAAATTTTTCTCTAAGAAAAGTAACCCATATCGTTCTAGAGTAATCATCAATCAAAAGAAGAATTCTCACCCTTGTAGGACCACAAAGATATGTATGCATTAATTCTAGTAGTTTGATAGCAGATTGTTCCTTTCACTATGTTTGTGGTCATGTGTTATTCATTATTCTTTTGTGATGACATGAATGTTCCTTTATCTATTTCCTTTGTTGGGTGTGGAGAACTTGGGAGAGTTTTGGAGACTTGCGGTGAGAGTTGGATTGCAGTGTATTGGTTTGCATGATTTGCATATCTTTATGGATGTTACTTGGTGCTACATGATATTGGTTACACTTTTGTGTGTTTCTATTGTTGGATATTTGGATGCCTTGATTATTTTCATATTTGAAATTACCTATGCAATGGTGGTTCCTAGATGTGTGTGTCCATTATATGACAGCTTTGGCACTTGTAGCTTCTTATTGAATGTTATGTGTTGTATATGTTGATGGAATGTGGTTCACTTCTTATGATTTGTATAACTTTGAGGTATGGATGGTTGGATGT
>VDFB02131189.1:0-14213 GCA_007258455.2 Sequoia sempervirens | reverse complement strand
TATATATTTCAATATCATTGATCTTCTTCTTCATCCAACTCTTTATCTGTATCATCCGATCTAGATTCGACATTATAAGGATTGGTCATATCATCATCATCATCATTTATATTAGTTTCGATAATGTCATCATCCACATGGATATCATCTTCATGAACATTAACTCCGCATCATCATGATCTAGTTCCTCCTCTTCGACATCTTCGTTAGGCACATCATCAACTAACTATTGATCTTGATCATCATCTACATTATCTTCTAGTTCTTCAGTATCTCTTTCTTCCACCACATTATACTCTTTTACCGCCTTCCTCTTGATCATGCCCAACAACAAATGACCTCGCAACCTAGTTTACCTCCGGAACCTCTAAGTAAAATAATTTGCCTACATTGGCTTGGAAGAACATAGGGCTCATTTCCTAGCTCACTAATCAACTCAGATAACTATGGTAAATCCATTATCATGATCAATAACAGTTCTCTTGAGATCATTTTCATTCAATCGTAGCCTATTCCATTAGACAACAAAAATAACTAATTTGAAGGACTTGAAGTCACACTCAAGTATATCATCCAAAATCCCATAGTATCAATTTTCTAAGACTTCTGGATGAATGTCACTTCTAGATGAAACATTAGTCACCTGAAAGACTACAGTTATATCAGAATCACAAGTTTTCTTCATGTAATCCAACATTTTGATTCAAAATTTATGACCATTGCACCACATAGCCTTGTGGTGTTTCACCTACAATATGTCAAGCATGTAAAAATTATTGCAATATCATCAGTTAATAAACATATTTATTGTTGGCCGAATGTATGCAAAGAAAACAATCTCAACATATATATACATCAATATACTTGAAAATAATTAAATAATATGGGTGATTAATATATTTATGCATAACTGTTTATCTCTTAAACCATATGCTAAATCAATTTCTCTTTGTATAACATTGGAATCTCCATTACAATGAGCTTCCTTAACCAATGAAGCCACACCTTCCCATGTTAATGTGCAACATATTTTTGACATCGTTCAATCCATACCATCATCCAATCAAGATTGTTGGTGACATACAAATATAGTGCATCCCACTCTTGACCAACTATATCAAAAAAATTGAAATTCACAAAAAACATATAATTAGTTAAATACCGTAGTATATGACCTTAATTTATAATTGATGTATATTGAAGATTAAAAATTAAATAAGTACAATATACATAAAAACTAGATGTAAAATGTATTCCAATTAATCTCTATGACCATCTTATAATTACCTCACTTTCCTCAATCTACCTTTCCCCATCAGGTACTCCCCTTCGAATTTTTTAATGGAGTTGGGATCCCAAATGCAATCTACATGGGTATTTGTTGAAAACTTAGGAAGATATTCACTAATGTACACCATGGTCTGGTATACCATATATCCCTCCACTGTAGAACCTCGTGATGTGCTCTTTGTTCCAATCCAAATCCTTCAAAAATTTCAAGTGTCTCTAACCATCCACATTGACCTTTGTGTACAGTCCACATTACCCAATCTCCTCAACTTGGTGTATATGTTGTTCTGTGTATCAAAATGTTGAAGGTAGATAATTTTGCATTTCTACACATTAGATGAGGAATTTTTCTCTTCCAATAATTTATATCTCTTTTATGGATTTCTTTAGATGACATCCATCTATAACTGATTCAAGGCACAAATATATTAATGAGATTTAACAAAAATATATAGTATATTACATAACAAGTAAAAAAAATGGCAATTATAAGATGTATACAACAAATTGAACAAATCTCTAATTTACTCTCATGTATTTTCCAAGATCATATATAACTTGTTTGACATTGTTGTCAAAGTTGTTCAGAGAGATAGAGGTAGAATGTACTGCAACAATTATAAAATGATCTTTTCATTATTTTTCCTAAGTAGTAAACACAATACACTAAAAGTTCATGCATTATACAAGTGTGGTATATAATATACTGTAATAACATCTTTAATGAAGGTGTGCCAATCATGTGTTTTCATCCCTGACCCAAATTCATCCTTCTTTGTTATTATATTGTTTATGTTCGCAGCAAATCTTGTGGGAAATCAAATTTTTCGTATGAATTCCTTTATAGCATTGCTTTGCTGCTCTGTTAATAACCAAGGAAGGGCACTTATATTAATTTGGTCTCCATCGCTATTTAATTGAATGACATTTTTCATTGCATGATTGGCTTCCTGAATGTCACTACAAATTTTGACAATTTTTTCTTTGTCAAGCCTTCCATCCAATATTTTCCATAAAGTTTCTATTATATTCTTTCTGATATGCATTGTATCAAACAAATGCATAATTTGTAGCTGCTCATAGTAGGGAAACCTACTAAATTATCTAGGATAACTTTTTAGTCCCTATGGAAGCTAGTCATTAATGTCTTGACGACCTTCATGAAGCATATAAGTTAAACAAATTAACAACGACAATCATTGTCAATTACAACATGAGTAAACACAAAACAATATAAAAATATAAATTCAAAACATATCATATATGATAGATAAACAATTTAATCTGATGTATAACCTTGACGATTAATTCTATTATATTCCAACTTCCATAGATGAGGTGTCATTCTCCGTGGTTTTGATGTAGTCTCCTCTTTCCCATTGAAAATATGTTTTTCAGTGGTTTGATACTTATGATTTCTATGGAAGAAGTTCCTATACTCATCAAACACCTGCTTTCCTAAACTTGTTGAACAATGAGATTTCATCTTTGGACCACAAATTGGACATGAAAATTTTCCCTTTGTTTGAAGACGTGCAAGATGATATATAATTGGATTAAATATGTCAATTTTTTTAATTATATATAATGAAAATATTATTTTAAAAACATGCATGATATCTACTTCATCAAATTAAATATTGTTAAAGTGCAGTCGAACGTTATAACATACCACAAAAATGTGTTAGCCCTGAGGCATCATGAATTGTCCATACATGCATTGCATGGAATTAAAATTGTCTTGTCCTATTAATATTCCAGAGATGTCATACATAGTGATGCCATTCCATAACTTTAGCAACTCATCGATAAGAGGCTCGATATATACATTCATATCTTTCACTTGGTATTTACCTAGTTGAATGAACATAAACATTACATAATTATTATAACCATTTTACTACAATATATATAAATTAATGTACATGACTATTAAATGAAGAAAATATAAGTCATTATGCAACAAATAAGACAAATGAGATGCTACTACGTTAAAGAAAATTGATGTAAGCAAATACCTGGAACAATCATTGACAATATTATGTGCTCCCTCTTTATTGACATCCATGGAGAAATGTTATTATTGATAACAAAAATAGGCCACACTGAGTAAATAGATCTTAGCTCTCCAAATGGATTGACACCGTTCGCTCCCAATGAAAGCTTGAGATTATGAGGTTCTTCTTTAAAGTGTGGCCATTTTTCCTCCATGTCCCTAAATGCAGAACCATTCGCAAGAATTCGAAGAATGTCATCTCCACTTCTATTCCATGCATGGTAATCCATAAATTGTGCTAAGCTTTCACACCTAAATAATCGTTGCATACGTGGAATAATGGGAATATATCGAAGAACCTTGCAAGACACCTTTTTTGTTAGTTGATCTGTTCGATATCTACTGATATGACATTCTGGGCATTCTGTTGCAAATTCCTATTGTTTATGATATATAATATGATCATTGGGACATACATCTATTGCTTGATACTCTATTCCGATATTTTTTATAATGGCACATAAATCTCGGTATGAGTGAGGTAAAATATTTGATGGTGGTAACAAAAATTCACCAATCAATCTACAAAAAAAAAATTATTCATATAAAGAATATTAATGGTACATATTTCATCCTTTATTTACTAGTGATGAACTAACAATAATTAAAATAGATGAAAAAAGATGACATATATGACATACCTTAACATCTGTGAGATTGCTTGTTTGATAAACCATTCATAACCTTCAATTTCAATAGCAATAATACAGCAGAGAGAAGCGTTATTTGGGAGCCTTCATAAAGGGGCTCGTATGCCTTCTCAAGTATAGGTAAATCATAAACATCATCAAAGTCATCTTGATCATCATGATCAACTCTGCCACTAAATGTGTCATGGATCAATGTATTCGTACCATCATCTTCAACTATGTTTCCTAGCGCATGATCATCTTCTTCCATAGGATCATTAACTTCATCTTCAATATTCACAGCTCCATATTCGTCTGATTGCAAAACCACATTTTCTGGGTCATGATAATCCATATTATCTACCCTAGGGTGCCCCACCTTTATAATAATGATAGACAAAAGTAAACCATGATCATGATCAAGTGATTATATATATATATAATGTTAAAACGATATAAGCATTTACAAATTCAATCAATATAAACACATATAATGAACAACTTACCAATGGATGATAATCATGCCCCCCTTCAATGTGACCATGTTGCCCACTGCATTTGCAACCCCATCTGAGTTCTTAAGCCCTGCAACACTGTACATGCAATTACTTCACACCACCAACCAAGTTCCTTCAGTCTATATCCAGACTACGTCGACTAAGGCTTATTCTACTGCTCAATTGCCTCTGGGATCTTCAAAAAATATCAAACTCACACTCCAATAATTTTTATTCATAAACAAGTAACATAATCTAATAATTTTGATATTTTACACCCAAAAAAATTGGCATGCAACCACCCATGCAAAAGAGAAGGTAGTATGAAGTTAATGACTCCAAAAAACACTTTAAAATGCTAATTCCAAAATTTATTAAATTCTAATTTTACTATGCTTTCCAACCGTTAAGACTCCTAAAATCAGAATATTGAACTTGATCAAAAACTTCCTACAACGATGGAGGTACCGAGCTAGTAAGAGCAAATGACCCATTCCTAAGGAGCAACAAGTCAGAATCATCATTGCTAATGTCAATACAGATTTATCCTTTTAGTTAAAGATGCAATGTGTCACTTCTTATGATGAGCTTATCCCTAGGGCCCTCAACATTGAGAGAGCCCTAATAAAAAATAACAAAAGCATTGGTAAGAGCATGATTAGGGTACAAACCCTATGCCTCCGTAGAAACATAAACAATAACTATAGCGGATTAGTGAGGTTGCAATACCAAAAAGATTGAGACATTGTAGGTAATAACAAAATCTTGCAATCTAAAGATTGTAGCCAATAACAAGCACACTATGTAGCTTAGTGACATTTGTAAACACAATCTATGGTAAGAAGAATGATAGTCACTTGAGATGTGATAGTCAAAAAGAGGCTAAGTAGTGACAAGATAATAAAGCTCAAGCCTTGCATAGTAAAGTGGATATTTTAATAGTGAGTTTCCTTACCCCCTTGCTGACCTTAAGGGTTTTTCAAATGCTTTTGGTAGTGTTAGACAAGGAAAATGCAATTAGGGAATGACTGTCTAAATGAAGTAACAGTGGTAATCATAGGTTCAATGTTTCTCCTTAGCCATTAATATATAATGGAGGTAGTGGATTGCATGTTTGAGCAGTGTTTTGAGACTCATCAAATATGGGAGAATAGTGAATAATACCTTGTGGACTATGAAGTAGTGTCAATAAGGTTGAAAGATCTTAAGAACTATAATACCATGAAACAATGAGTCCGGTAAGTAGGCAGTCTATAGGGTATAGTTTGATTTTATAGAAGGATGCTCATGAAAGGAATCTTCAAGTGATAGTGAGTGAGTTGGTTGAGATTGCAATTGAGGGTGCAATACCCAGTCTTAAATGAAGTTAGCAAAGTAGTAAATGTGCAAGAAAATAAAATCGTACACAACAAACAATTCACAATGTTATCTTGCATAATGCCTTGAGTTTGAAGACAAAAATCTCATTGTATCTTCATGATGAGTGGTGACCTTAATGGTCAATCACTGACAACCATGATTTTAAAACATGCTATTGTGCTTATGGAGGCAACATTTTAAGCAAGGCAATGAGTGGTGGTTTAGAACAATGGTAGGTATGAAGGACTTGCTTTATATGCATACTATGCAGTTTAGCTTAAGAAACCGTTCTTAGAATAGATTGAAGGTGGATTATGGAACTCAAGGGTTACCATGAAAAGGATTAAAGAAAAGACTGAGATCTATTTAAAAGCCACAGTCATGAAGATATTAAAGATGTCACATGCAAAACCCTAGTAGCTAGAGTAATAAATACAATGCCAAAGAGGATAGT
The DNA here is from genome assembly GCA_007258455.2 of Sequoia sempervirens. Lineage (NCBI taxonomy): Eukaryota > Viridiplantae > Streptophyta > Pinopsida > Cupressales > Cupressaceae > Sequoia > Sequoia sempervirens. The sequence continues at coordinate 7,928 of VDFB02131189.1, read as the reverse complement.
GTGCTGGGGAAAATTTAGATCTCCACATTATCTAATTACAGGGAAATACATCATTTATTTATTTTTTTAATTAAAAGAAATCATTCTAAACCCTATATAGGATACATTGATACTTCCAAAAGCCTCTGAAGGAATTTGAGATTATGCAAATAAGGGTGCATGTAGATCATCATGGAAAACAAGCCCTTTAAGTGGCAAAAAAATCAGAAAAAATCCTCAGAGTTAGCAACTTGACATAAAAATTTAAAATGAGTTATCTATATTATATTAAAAATATGTAAGAATAGAATCTATAGAAAATTGAATTTAGTTTCTAAACTAATAGGTTTGTTTAAAAATAAATAAATCTATTTGGTGAAAATTTGAAATTTCAATGCAGTAGTACTTAAATTTCTAGGAAAAAATAGAAGTAGGTGTCTGTCAGTCCACCCTAACTACAATAAAATGATAATATTTTTTTATAATATTTTATAGATAAGTAGAGGACCTTGCTGTCCCAATGTGATGCATATTTTTATAATTTTTCCAAGTAAATAATTAATTATGATTTTTATTACAACTTTTAAAAAAAAATATAAAAAAATCATGTCCTAATTCACTCAACTTGGTCAAACTCTCATGAAATCTGAATTTTTTTCTTAATCCTATAGTATGTGAAGCATAGAATGTGACATATGTCTTTGGATTAAAATGTGATACCGCTTGAACGATATATAGATGTTTTAATTAGTTCATCAATCACGCACTCTTTTAGTCAGAATTTGAATAGAAAATGAATAATAATTACTTATATTAAATTCAAAGCAAAGATAATTTATATTATGGAAAGTTCAAAATATCCTTTAAAAACCCTTTTTATTTCATCAATTTTGGGTAAACAAAAAGTAGTCAGCCACATACCCATCATATTGCCACTTTCTAGCCCATCATGATCCTACACATACCCATATATGTCAAGTAACATTCATAAGGTTTAGAAAATCTTGATCACTCTCTAGAATAGCCCATTAAACATGGGTTGTGCTTGAATGCACTACATAATTGATATAACACAACCACTATGCAAATCAACCAGAGTTATAGGCTCTTTATTACAGCAAGAGGTAATCACTCTTCGATCATGCTATAATTACATCCTAACATATTAAACTTGAGACAACCTGAATGCACCCAATGATGATTGACACCTACATTATACAACCTGAATTAACTACACTATATGAGTGCCTCCATTTCTATCACAACATAGCCTCATTAAACTTGGGTCACACATGAATGCATCTTGTATTTGTTATAGCACAATTGTGCCACATGACCAATAGAGTTATGGATCACATAATTACACTCATAAGAATCTATTCCTTGGTTGTGATCTTATGGTGATTCCACACAACAAAATCTGGACATAAAATTCTCAAAACCCTAAACCTTAAAAAATGAAATCTGATGAGATGTTGCTTTAAATTATGACTTTCAAACCTGGAACTACAAATCTGACTTCACAACTGAATTCTACAAAAAGAGAATGACTACCCTCAACCTGGTGATATCTTCTTGATTTTTTTTTATTTTTCTCAAGAAAATCATCTTTAGTTCTCCATAAACTGTATCAAGTAGAGCAAAACACTACCGCAATAAATTAGGCATGAACTCACTTTTCTTTATGTCGGCCACAATTTGATTTTTTTCTATTTTTCATGTTTGTCAAAAATTTGATGAAAATGATAGGGGTATGTGTAGGATCATGATGGGCCAAAAATGGAAATATGATGGGTAGTTGTAGGGTGTGTGGCTGACAACTTTTTTTTAACCCAAAATTGATAAAATGAAAAGGGTTTTTAAAGGATATTCTGAGCTTTGCACCAATATAAATTATGCTTTACTTTGAATTTAATAAATAATTATTATTCATTTTCTGTTTGAATTATGACTAATGTCCTAATTGATAGTTTGATTGAAAAATATCTATACCTTTTAGAAAAAAATTACAAAAAAATATGCATCACATCTGGACATGAGTCCTCTACTTATGTCTAAAATATTATAAAAAATATTCTCATTTTATTGTGGTAAGGGTGGTAAGACAAACACCTACTTCTTATTTTTCCCTGAAATTTAAGTACTACTGCATTGAAATTTCAAATTTTCACCAAAAATATTTTTCTTTTTTAAAAATAAACCTAGTAGTTTAGAAACTACATTCAATTTGCTACAGATTCTATTCTTACATATTTTTGAAATAATATAGATAACTTATTGAATTTTTTACGTCAAGTTGCCTAACTCTGATTTTTTTGAATTTTTTGCCACTTAAGGGCCTTATTTTTCCATGATGATTCTGCACATACCCATAGTTGACATTTCGATGAAACTTAGGTTCATCAAAAATTTGATGAATTTCAAGGATAAACTTTCAAAAAATTGAAAATTACACATCAAATTTGACAAGCACCCGACGATACATCAAATTATACATATTTCGTCGGACAGTTTTTTCAGATTTTGCAGTCAAATGAGTTAGTGGTGGTGGTTGTTGGCACTTGGCTATGAAAATACTTGAGAAGAAAGAATGCTCTACCTGCATTCAAAGACTGTGAAACACATAAAAATATTATTCATTATTCACATTTGGTGGTGGCAACAAATATAAAACTAGAGTGGTATCGTGGAAGACCTTCAAAAAAAGTGCTATGGTCAATTTCTATGGAAGATCATGAGGCAATCATAGATGCATTGCAAAAAAGAGAGGATGGAGATGGTACAATGGAATAAGTAAATACAGGTAAATATAATTTTAGTTTTATTTTGTCCTTTTAAATACATTAAATACATGTTTTGACATTGGTCAAGTGTGTTATTAGTTGAAATTGTTTTAAATTGTCCTTTTATACATCCTTAAGGCATAATCACAAAAAGGATCTAGTCCATGCAGATTCAACCTAGACAACATGGAATACTTGGTAAAAACTGGTAATTATTAGTTAAATTATATTTAAATACATGTTTTGATTACATATTGATATTGCTTGGACATTAATAGTTAAAATTGGTTTATTGTCATTTTTTTTATCCTTAAGCCATCATTGCATTGATCTCATACTTTAAAACAAAAAGGAGAGGATGCCTGGATTCAACCTACAAACATGTGCACGTAATACTTTTAAATGCAGGTACTTGAGTTCTGTACACATAGATAGTTTTATATAAACTAAAATATGTATGTTTTGATGATTTCATTGATATTGCTTGTACCTTTTTGATATCAGGTGGTGTGAAGACCTACTACATTCTAGCCATGAGATGGCATATCCAAATTTTGTAAACATTGTTTTGAGATGACATATATGTACATACATACTTATAGAATTAAACATACTCTATGTACTTCTATGTATCAAATAAATATTCTATATATATTTTTCTTAAATGTGCATGTTTTCCTACTTTGAAACTTTATGCCTAATTGTATAATCACTAAATATCATGCATACATTATTGTTAAATCAATTATATCCTTAAGACGTATTATGACCCATTAAGAAATTCTATTATGACCCCTTAAGACATCCCCTAAAGAAATTCTATTATGACCCTTTGACACATCCCCTTAAGACCCCTTAAGACGTTCTATTATGACCCCTTAAGACATCCCCTTAAAACATCCCCTTAAGACATTCTATTATGACCCCTTTAGACATTCCCTTAAGACCCCTTAAGACATCCCCTTAATTAAGACGTTCTATTATGACCCCTTTAGACATCCCCTTAAGACCCCTTAATTCATCCCCTTAAGACATCCCCTTAAGAAGTTTTATTATGACCTCTTTAGACATCCCCTTAAGACGTCATTATTTGTTTTCGCAACTTATAAATTAGTGTTAGATGTTAATAGTTATAGAATTTATTAATGATTTATTCTCTAATCTTCTATGGTATTTTTTATTTCTTAAAATTTTATAATTTCTAGTATATAAATAGATTGCTTTTGTTTGTAAATTCCATCGTTCACCAAATTTATAAATTCATAACTATTTAACATCATTGTATTAATTTAGAAACTATTGTGGCTCTCTACTGCATAGATCTTCATTTCTTTGTGTTTTCCTTTTTAGAATCGGGAGTTCTCCTCTCCTCTAGCCATTGTTGATGCTCATCTACGATCCTATCCATAGCCCTAACAACATCAACAAGGGTTTGCATCCTATATGCAAACATCCTCACAGGAGGTGCAACACATTCTTCATTTTGAATAATGTTGATTTGATCTTGGATGGTTCTAACATTGGCATTGATTTGTGCTTGCAAACGAGCATGTTCATTGATTTCAGGTGGTGGAGGTGGGGGGTTACGAGGTGGAGTGGGTGGAGGTGGAGGTGAAGGTGGTGGATATGGATGGCATGGAGGTGGATTGTGAATATTATTTAATGGATCCATGTGATCTTTAAGATATGAGTGAACCTGCATTAGATTTATAATTTCAAGATGTAAGATACATGTTTAGGAAATATCTTTAAACCATTCAATATAAATGGCCTTAAATAATTGAATAAAAATGATAAAATTATATGTAAGCCTCATTTATATGTCTAAGGCACATGTTACTTGAATGAAAATACAATTAACTATTAATATTATATAATCTTGCAGGATCTTATTATTGTTAAATTTGGGTTCCTTGGGCAACTTTGATCACCAAATTTTGAACTTCTTTGATCCCCTTCAAGAAATGTCATATTGGGACCCCTTAAGAAATTGAATTATGATTTAGGGTGACAGGATGGCTTAAGGGGATTACATCTAGTGAGGTCCTAGGAGAAAATGACATGGCTCAATGAATAAAATTGAAGTGAACTTTCCCAAGGCAACCAAATTTCATTAAGAGCCTTTAAAGAAAAAATGATGGCTTTAGGGTTTAGGGTTTAGACTTTAGAGTTTAGGGTTTAGCCCGTAATAGGATAGCTTAAGGGGATCTACATGTAGTAAGATCCTAGGACAAAATTACATGGCATAAGGGAATGAAATTTGGTGGAGTTGCCTAAAGAAACCAAATTTCATTAAGAGCCTAAGAAAAAATGATGGCTTTTGGGTTTAGTGTTTAGAGTTTAAAGTTGTGGCTGGTAATAGGATAACTTAAGGCGATATATGTAGTAAGATCCTATGACAAAATTACATGGTATAAGAGAATGAAATTTGGTGGATATTCCTAAGACAACCAAATTTCACTTTAAGGTCAGGTAGGAAAAAATGAATGGTTTAGTGTTTAGGGCTTAAATTTTAGAGTCTTGTTTATGGTTTTACAAAAACTTGTGGTGAAGTTTTGGTGCCCCTTTGGAATATAAACAACCTCTGTATAGGTGAAGAACATGAATAGTTGATTGAGATCTACTCTTGTTTTGCTAACTCAATTCAACCTAGATCAAGCAAATCTCATTCATATTATATTAGATCTTATTATTGTTAAATTTGGTTGCTCGCAACTTCTCGGGATCACCAAATTTTAAGAACTTCTTTTGATCCCCTTTAAGAAATAAGTCATATTGGGACCCCCTTAAGAAATCAAATTATGATTTATAGGGTGACAGATATTTAAGTGTGGATCTAATACTGCTGTGCCTAGTGATCCCAGGGAGAAATGACATGGCTCAAGTGAATAAAATTTGGTGAAGTTGCCCAAGGCAACCAAATTTCATTAAGAGCCTTTAAAGAAAAAATGATGGCTTTAGGGTTTAGGGTTTAGACTTTAGAGTTAATGGTTTAGGCAAATAGGATAACTTAAGTGGATCTACATGTAGTAAGATCCTAGGACAAAATTACATGGCATAAGGGAATGAAATTTGGTGGATTTTCCTAAGACAACCAAATTTCACTTTAAGGTCCTAGGTAAGACAAAATGAATGGTTTAGTGTTTAGGGTTTAGATTTTAGAGTTGATGGTTTAGGGTTTACAAAACTTAGGGTAAAGTTTTGGTTCCCCTTGGAATATTTAATGAACTTGCAAGTTAGTGAACAACATTTTCTTGTGGAATAGTTGATTGAGATCTACTCTTGTTTCAACTGACCAACCTACATCATGAAATCTCATTCATATTATAATCTTGCACAATCTTATTATTGTTAAATTTGGTTGCCTTTGGAAACTTCACCAAATTTTAAGAACTTCTTTGATCCCCTTAAGAAATGTCATATTGGGACCCCTTAAGAAATCGATTTACGATTTAGGGTGATAGGATGGCTTAAGGGGATCTAGATGTCTAGTGAGGTCCAAATTCAGTCATAATATAGCCTCATTGGTTCCATCTAGCTCTGGGTCAAAAGTTTTTACCCCTCTAATAAAAAAAAGTATCATGTTAAAAATGAATCAATCTATACATATCACAAAAATAACAATAATCTTAAATGTAACCCATACTCTAACCATAATAGAATGTTAAATGATCCCCACCCCTAACCATATCCTAATTGAATTGTAAACCTAATTGAAACTTAATTAAATTATAACCTTTACCTACTCTTAAATGTATTCCTATATTATATTATATTAAATTAGATTATATTTTATATTATATCAATATTATATTTAAATTAATTACATTTGTATTATAATTATATTATATTTATGATATTAAATATTTATATTATTTAATAAATTATATTATATTAATATTTATTAAATATAATATATTAAATAATATATAAAATATTTAATTATATTTCTTTATATGAATCCAAATAATAATAGTATTGTAGTTCTCCAACCTATCATCATGCACCTCCTTTCCTCCCATGCAATAGGTGTACCTTCTAGGTTTTAAATGGTTCCATCTTGGTCTCCCCATTGATGCATGCATTTCTATCCCTCCACATAAATCTATATATATAGTATCAAAATATGTGTAATTTTATATAGTTATCAATCTCTCTTAATTACAAAGAATCACTATGATTGAGGATGGGCGGGATTATTATCTAGGATCACATCTTAAAAATCCTATAGAGGTCATGGTATGTGTTTCTTAATACATATATTCCCATACAAACCTCTTTCCATGTATTATCAACTCTCCTATATAATAGACACCTTACTAGATTTAAATTTCATATGATGTATACCCAAGTGTTTCCAATTGGAATTGTTATAATTATAATTTTATGGTATTCTAGATATTCATAATAGTTTTCATATATCTACCAAATAGACCCATTCTTGACATTGAACCTACATAATTTTAGGTATGTCCAATGAAAGAAACTTTACCCATAGCATTCTCACTCGCGCTTTCCTATCTTGTGGATATAATAGAATAAATTTTTCTTCCAATGATTTAGATATCCAATGATCATGTCTAAATGTCATAGAGAGTGATCATCCACTCTCATAAACTTGTAGAAACCAAAAGGTTTTATGTTATGTGTTCAAATAAGTGAAAACATTACAAAAATCTCTACTAAATGGTGACTACAGAGGGTTTTTTAAGGCAACCAAATTTCATTTTAAGGTCCTAAGACAAAATTAAAATGCTTTAGTGTTGAGGGTTTAGATTTTGTAGTTCAAGGTCTAGGGTTTAGCAAACTTAGGGTGAAGTTTGGGTGGCCCTTGGCATAATTTAGACTTGCAAGCTAGTGCCAATTGGAATCAATTGTACGTGCTTAGATTTATGAATTTGCTAACTAAATTTGCAAACAAACATCAAGATAAACTTTATGGATTTTTTCTAATCTAATTATAATTTAACATTGAAACTAAAGTTTAACATATCATTTTTTCCATACAATGCAAATAAAATTTAAAACATTTAAGCAATGCAAATGATTTTTTTTGAGCTCAAAATTACCTAGTTTTCAAAATCAAAATGATTTGTTCGATTTCAATTTAGGATTTAAAAAAAAAAATTGTTCCAATTCAATTTAGGGTTTCAATTTCTAAGAAAT
>VDFB02131188.1:38139-80146 GCA_007258455.2 Sequoia sempervirens | reverse complement strand
GAGAGAGATAAAGGGTAGGGTTTAAGGGTTTAAGGTAGATGGGAGAGGGAGAGGGGGGGTGGGAGGGAGAGACTTGAGAGAGATAATAATTTAATAATTTTATAATTAGATAATACTTAATTTTTAAATTTACATAGTTTCCCATGGAACAATTCGATGGAAAAAATTATATAACTTGTATATAAGTGTATATAAGATTCTTGAACTTAAGAATTCCATGAAACAAATATAAGTTGTATATAATTCTAATTTAGGCAAAATGATTTTAAAAAATTTCACTACATTTCAAATAAGAATTGAAAGCATATATGTGGGTTTACATGCAGCCAAAAAAAGTGAGAGATGATGCTATCAAAGATTCTTGAACTTAAGAATTTTCCATGAACAAATATGTACATATAATTGTAATTTAGGCAAAACGATTTTAAAAAAATTCACTACGTTTCAAATAAGGATTGAAAGCATATATATGGGTTTACATGCAACCAAAATTGATAGATGATGCTATCAAAGATTCTTGAACTTAAGAATTTTGATAAACAAATATGCACATATAATTGTAATTTACACAAAATGATTTACAACTATGTACAAGTTACTATAAATTCTCACTTGAACATGTATAGGGTTACAAGTGAACTTGAAAATCATGGATATAATGTAAGTCAAAGATTCTGGTTCAGCCTACTCTTCAATAACATGTAGAATTTTTTGGTGATCATCACTATCTAGTCTCCATTTTATTCGGCCACGTGCATGTGGAACTGTATGAAGATGTAGAGTGGTAGCAATTATTAAGTGACTATATTGATAGACCTTGTTATTAGGTTGATAGTCAACAAAATGAATCCCATGCTGAACAACGTTGACTTGTTTTAGATATGTCCCTTGCACTACAACAAAACCTGCATGGTAAACATGAACCTAAGGTAAGACATATGAACGCGTGCAACATTTTCGTCCTCAAGGTTTGAACAATATATATTTAATGTTTATAATGTAATGTGCACATGTGAATGCAATGTATATAAAATTTTAAATTCAAACTCACCTGTGGGAAATGACATTCCATCACTTGTTTCAGGTTATGTTAGCTTATTCCTCTCTTCTGTGCAACACAATAAATAATAGCTAACACCTTCGATGTTTCCAAGCTCTACTATGACTGCAAAAACATCTCCTGTACACCAAATTTACACAAAAAAATTCTTAAAAAATTAGAAATGTCTCTAAAGATCATTAACTAGATATATATAATATTTAAATTATTGAAAACTTACACATGTGTACCTTTTCTAACCAATCCTGAAATATGGTTATAATCAATTGAAATCAAAGGAATGTCTTCAAATATTTCTTCCTCGTTTTCATCATATGTTTCTGAAACAACTAGTGGCACAGTATCCCATTTACCAACATATCCAAGTTCTTGATTGTTGCATGCATAATCAAAGTTTCCCTCAATGCACTCAATGCAAAAACAAGAGTAATCCCTTGTGTCTAATATCCATCCATGACGACTATCTAAACTCCTAACACAATGTAAAGATCTTGCTTTTTCTACCCTCTTGAATCCATGCATCGATCTTCTATCCACACCTAGATACATATGTACAAAAAAAAAATTATGTGAACAAATATGTATATATATATATATTTTAAATTTAAATAAATTCAAATTTTTGATTTAGTGTAATTTATACATACTTGATATCTCCCAAAACACTCTATGTGGAATGTGTCGGTTTGTTCTTGAAGATGTGCCGACCACATTTGATGCAAAGTGTTTCTTGCACCATTCAACGTCATGTGCATTGTCTAGACAATCTTTTGTGTAACTCATTTGATGCTTTCTTAAAGCTCGTTTGATGCAAGCTCTTGCTCCATCATACTCACCCTTTCCATGCCCACTCTAAAAAAAACTCCAAACATGTGGTAATTTGTAGATTTGATGATATCTACAAAGTGCATAGAATGGCCATGAAGATTTGAATTGTGCCGCACATCCATCTGACCATACAAAATGATTTTCAAATTTTACATCCCTACTTCTCAAATTCTCAAAAAATATTGTAAAGCAATGTTGGACAAAAAGTGTGTCATTCTCTTTATCATCACTAATATAAAAGTGATATTCTTTCTTAATGGCTCGTTCTTCATCTATACTCTCAACACCATCCAATTCTGATTGTGCATGTCGATAACACACATGAACCATAATAGTGATCTGCTTTGAAAAGTAATACTCTGATTGAATCTCCTTTTGATGTACAAAGGAGTAATTTTCTGCAAAGTCAACTATTGATAGAACTGTTCCATGTGGGAAAGTATCTCTCAATGTTTGGAATTGTTGTGCTTGCCACTTAGCAAAAAAGGAATGATGTATGTATGGTCATATCAAATTTTGAAAATCTTCCATAAATTTTCCAATGGGAATCTCCTCTTCTACATAGTTCAACCTTGTGTATTCTTTCCCAAAATTTGTTTGCAACTTTACATACTTGTACCTATGTCAGTAAAATATGCGAATAAGTTCTAATAAACCACACTTGATCAATGAAACATTACATCAAAGAGAATCCAAATAACAATCTATGAGAAATTGAAACAAGTGAACTCTCTAAAAATAATACTTACCTCTTGCAATTTATTGTCTTTGTTAGGTCAGTATCCTCAATTCTTGGAGAAAATTTAGGCAAATTTCCACATGTCTCACAAATTCCTTTTATGTAGTTTATTTGAGGTCCATTTTTATGATCACATAATATAGACTTTATGAACAAACTTTTCTGTTTAGGAGGCGCATTTTGAAACCCACATCTTTCTTCTGTCATCTTTCAAAACACTTGATATTAGAGATCAAATTCAATATGATAACGACAACAAAAAATTTCAAAATACTTGTTTATCTTCACATAATATGGCTTTAACCTTTGAAACATTGTTTTCCCAATCTTTATATGAGGATATGCATTACAAAAGTTCATATACATCTCAAATTGTGTTATGTCTAGCCAATGTTTGATATGATTTTCATAAATACTAGGTCCAATCTTGTGTCTCATAACATCTCTAGTATTTGATGATGGACGAGTTTGATCATGCCAAAAATTTGAGACCAAGTTCCTCACAACATCTTCAATCCTGTCAAAATGGGGAGCTCTACACATAATTGCCCAATTGCCTTCTAAACTCTCATCCAAAAATTTCTCTTTTTCTCATATTTTATCAATGTGGTTCTACTATAACCAATTTGTTGAAAGTGCAAACATTTTTCTTTTTCTTGCTATATCTTGATGTACAATAGATGTCAACATCACCCTTCTTGTAGTGGCCTTATCCACTGATCGAGATCCTTTCCCAATGGAATCTAAACCCTTTTTTAACATATTGAACAATATCCTTTTGTAATCCCATGTGTTTCTTCTTATTTGATGTCAAATGTACACCCAACAATTGTAATGACTCTTTGAGTTCATCACGAAGAAGTAAACGTGATAACAATTGGGTTTTTTCAGGTGTATCAAGATGATTGAAATGATGATTGATCATTCCATTTACAGATTTAGTCATTGACCTCTTTCTCTTATTATAAGGCTAGTTGGCATAATATTTCAGTTTCTCCATATCCATTTCAAGTAAATGATCTAAATTTCTATGAGAGATTTGTTTCCTCACCTTATCAACTAGTTTTATATGCTCATCCATACCAGTAGGAGGAATTGATCCCGACCCCTCTTCAACATGCATTGTTTGAACTTGTGCCTCCTCTCTATCTTCAAGGACCATGCATTCTTGAGCGGATTCATTTGATCCAATGTCTAGATTTGGCTCGATTTGAGCATGAAAACTTCCTGCTTGTTGAGCCCTTCCTACATGTCACAAAATATTTTGCAAACAAAAGTGAGAGATGATGTTATATGAGTGAAGTTTATGTATGCAAGAAAACAAAATAATAAAACATGATGCTATAAGTGAGAGAAGTTTGTGCTAGTTTTATATGCTCATCCATACCAGTAGAAGGAAGTGATCTTGACCCCTCTCCAACAAGCATTGTTTGAACTTGGGTCTCCTCCCTAACTTCAAGGTCCATGTGTTCTTCAGCGGATTCGTTTGATCCAATATCTAGATTTGGCTCGACTCCAGCTTGAGGAATCCCTAGAGCCATAAAAATAATTTGAGAACATTGAAGTGATGAAAATAAAATACCAAAGACACAAAACACAAATATTGAAACAAAAAGAATTGGCTTAAGGAATTGGAGTCAAGGATCATATAAACATTGCAACTTGCATGACCAAGATGACTTGAGAACATTTAAAAGTATTTATAGTCATTCAAGTGCAATGATGGTTAGAAACCTTCAAAACAAATGTGTGTTAAGACATAATTTAAAGAATAATCTATCATATATAACTATTATTCCTTGGCACCAAATAGCTTGAGTTTTAATGTATACATGTGTTAGTCTCTAGAAAACCTGACATTACATTGGGTTTAAGTATAATTTTAGTTCTAATTTTCAAATAATTCTAGAGCTTAGAATTGGCATTTATTAAAATATTTAAAAAATATTTTTAAAGAACTATTGATCATTAGATTAAATTTAATCTAAGTTTAGAAAAATCTTAAGCTAATTAGATGTTGCAATGTAGGTTGGATAGGGGATATTGATCATCAAATATCAACATTAGAATGCTACTTCATTGTACATGAAGGTGTAGGGTATGTGCAGGATCATCATGGAAAAAATAGGCCCTTAAGTGGCAAAAAATTCAGAAAAATCAGTGTTAGGCAACTTGACGTAAAAATTTGAATAATTTATCTATATTATTTTAAAAATATGTAAGAATAGAATCTGTAGAAAATTGAATTTAGTTTCTAAACTACAAGGTTTATTTAAAGCTAATTAAAATCTATTTGGTAAAAAATTGAAATTTCAATGTAGTAGTACTTCAATTTTTGGGAAAAAATAAGAAGTAGGTGTCTGTCTAACCACCCTAACCATAATAAAATGATAATATTTTTTTATAAGATTTTATATATGAGTAGAGGACTCATGTCCGGATGTGATGCATATTTTTTTATAATTTTTTCCAAGTAAATAATTAATTATAAATTTTAATTACAACTTTTAAAAAATATAAAACTTGTATGTCTAACCACCTTAAATTGGTCAAACTTCATGAAATTTAATTTTTATTTTTCTAATCCTATATTATGTGAAGCATAGAATGTGATGCATGTTTTGGATTCAAAAAATGTGATCTGGATTTGAAAGTTATAGATGTTTTTCAATCAGCCTATCGATTAGGACTTTAGTCATAATTCTAATAGAAAATGAATAATAATTATTTATTAAATTCAAATTGAAGCATAATTTATATTGGTGGAAACTGAAAATCTCCTCTAAAACCCTTTTCGTTTCATCAATTTTAGGTAAAAAAAAGTCATCAGCCACATACCCTACAAATACCCATAATATTGCCACTTTTTGGCCCATCATGATGCTGCACATACCCTGTAGTTTCATGAATAATTAAGAAAAAATAATGGTTTCTTTCAAAGTAAAAAGTTAGAATATATAGGAATTTGCAAAGCCATCAAATAATTAACGTGGTTGAAAAAATTATGAAAATCAAAGTGGCATAGGTAGGGACACAAAATTTAAGGTTTCATTGGAGAACTAAGCATGTATTGAAGTACACTATCATTTTCTTCATGAAAAAAGTAAAGAGAAAATTGTGTAGATGCAATACTCAACAGTGATAGTGTGATGACAAAAACATTAAACAAAGGTATTGGTAAAAGATAAGTGTAAGGTTTGTAGGGAAGGATTTAATGTACAATATTTTAGTTTAAGAGCACATTTTAAGTTGGGGTATTGTAAGTTGGAAAATGGTCATACATTAAACATGTCTAATTTTAATAAGAAATCCAATGCAAAATGTATGCACATACAAATTTATGTTTAGGTGTACTAACCAAATTATTGGGTGGAGTAATGCACAAATTATGGATTCTATCCCATCAAATGAATACTCATGTTTTTTCAAAGTAAAAGTCCTAAACACACACTTGAGAGTGAGAAAGAGAGAAGAAACAAGCATGTACTTTGTTTCTTTCTATGATAATTTTCCAAGTTTTGTTCATGCCTCTTATGTTCTTCTTCTTTTGACAATTTTCATTGAGATGCATTTTTTCTTTTTCTTTGTTGTCCCATTTTATTCTTCAACTTAAAGATGACTCAAAACAATTCCTCTACCAACTTAGTTAAATTATCCCCCAAATTTTGCCTTGATTGATAAAAATGAAAAGTTGTTGAGCTCCAATATTTGCCTCCTTGATAAATGTGAAAAAACTTCTCCAAAATCTGCACTCCAAGTGATATAAATGAGAATTAATCTTGCAATTTGATATCCAGAATAATGAAAAATAAGTTTCTATTTATATGCATATGGGATGGGAAAAAAATTATTCTAGTGTACATGGAATAACTAGATCCTAGTTTACATGAATCAAGTAGTAAACAAACAAGTTATTTCATTGTGGAGTTTGTTGTTATTTAATTCATAGGTATGCACAACATATCTAGTAATTTTATAATTTTGTTAAAGTGTCAAAAATGTATATATTAGAGGTATAATTTGAATTGAATTTTCTTAATTATATTTGAATTGAATTTCAAGTTACTTGTCAAAAATGTATAATAGAGGTATAATTTGAATTGAATTTTCTTATTTATATTTGAATTGAATTTCAAGTTACTTGTAAAAAATGTATAATAAAGGTATAATTTGAATTAAATTTTCTTCATTATATTTAAATTGAATTTCAAGTTACTTGTCAAAAACATATAATAGAGGTATAATTTGAATTGAATTTTCTTCATTATATTTGAATTGAATTTCAAGTTACTTGTCAAAAAGATTATATCTTATTCTCAACTCAATGGTTCATGTTGCTTAAGTCATTTTTAAAAAAATATTTATTGTGATCAATATGAATGAACTTAATTATAAAGTGGCATTGATTTCCCTAAAATTCTAATAGAGATCAAATGTATATTGAATATAAGGAAATGTAAGTTGTAAGAGATCATAAAATAAGAAAACATGTATGTATATTGAATATTTAAAGCAAACATACATATATTATGTGTAAACATGTTTAAACCATAAGAAAACACATGTACATACATGTAAAGGGATTCAATACATATAAACATAACACATATTATAAGCAAAGAGGCAAATGTATGTATATATAATATAAGAAAATATATGTACATACCATATAAGCAAAATGTAAATTAAAGATCATCAAATATCGAATACTAAAGATCAACAAATAAGCAAATGTATGTATATCATATAAGCAAATTTAAGTTAGAGATCATCAAATCTCAAATACTAAAGATCATCATGTATAAGCAAATACATGTGGTAAAGATCATAAATCTAGTGTGCATGGCCTAATATGAATGTCTACTTCTAGTCGAATGGCCATCTGAATGAGAACGATCCTACTCTGATGGATGTGTTGAGCCCTACAAATAAAATTGTGTACAGGATGTGTTAAATACATATAATTTATATTAAATAAATTTTATGAAAGTTAGTTTTAAATGAACTTGTATTTTTAAATATCAATCTAGACCTATGCATACATAAATATTGTGTGTACATATACACGTGTGATTATATAAAAATGTAAAACTCACATGTCCACTAGCAACAAATTCATCCAAAGAGTCACATCGATCATGCACACGATCTGGACCAAGGCTAGGAGTGATATGAGGTATGTCCACCTGCAACAATATATATACATATATATATCAACTTACATGAATATCTAGTTAAAAAAAAATTAAAAATAATGAAAAAAGAATTGAAACATGCACATGCACACATACATGAATACATCTAATATCGGATGACCTAAGTCCTCTGAAACGGTCACCTCCACCATATCCACCAAACAGTCAAGCGACTAATCAACATCTGCATCCATCTGATCTATCCCATGTCATGCCAAAAATGATGAATGCAGAGGACTATGAAGGTGAGATGGCATCGGCGATGATGAACTAGAACCAATCAACATATCAGTAAAACCCATAGTCTGTGCAGCTGCCAAATGAACTGTAGGTGGATCCTGATGTGTACTAGTGCTCGGTTGAGAGTGATGGGATCCTAGAACTGAACAACCTCTACATCTCAAATGATCTCTAACATGCTCTATACCAATCCCATTGTCTAATTCAATGTTGGCATATGCCTCCAATAGGTCCTCAACCAAACAATGTAGAGTCATGCGTGCCATATCTCTTGTAAGTGCATCAAACTGTGTAGGAGTAGGGATGTCAACCATTGTAAAAGGATCCATGGTGGTCCACTGTGCTAAAAATGGCATGGATCGCAAATGTATGGAAATCAAATAATGACCTACACGATCATCAAATATCCTAGTGGTGGCAGCTGTAATGTCACCTACAGTGTCAATTGCTTCCTTTTGGGAAGCAACGACAACCTCATTTGTTATGGAGGCTAGAGTTGGCGTGAGACCAGGAGACCTCTCACCAACCAATACTCTAAAAACTAGGGGTGGTATATATGCTCGACGATAGGTGGGCCTATCAACAATCCTGCCATGCCCCTGACTAGCATATGGTGGAATGTCTAGGTAGTTAACTTTGAGGCCCAATGGAGCTCAACATACAATTGCTGAACAAAATACAATGGAATCTAGTCATTGTTTAAGTATAGACTATGTGCTATGAGAAATCATGGGTAGATCAATGAGGACTAGCATGATCGACACATCTAGTGACCTGGTATCCCCTAACCTTATGCACATTTTGATAAAATGGAAAACAAGTGGCTTTTATCATTTCTTTGGTGACACTATCCTATATATTTGCTTAAGGGGAACGTCAACATGTACTTCTTCCTGCATATGGGAAAGAATAGCAATCACTCTATCTGAGGAATATGCACTAGTCCTCTCAAGTTCATCTTTTAGTTTTTCTAGACTATGCAATATTAACATGCATGGTTCACTATATATCCCCAGGTTTGCACCTTGTGCTAATAAATCTCTCAATTTTTTAATCTCATTACTAGTATTTGCAAACAAAGAATCTGGCGTAGGTGGAACATGATCTGCATTTTCCATGTTATATATATATATATACAGTACACCTAAAATAGCAATGAGACTTTGGTAAATAATATATCTAGATAAAGGGAATACAAATCTAAAATAGTTGTAATAATTCATCTACTCATCAATAATATTTTCATACCATTAACAATTTAAAAAGAATTGGAAGACAACTATAATCTATAACATAGCATCCTTAAATGGTTTAAATTTTAAATGAAACGATGAAAGAAAGAATAAGAATACAAAGTGTTGGTGTAATTAAATGTCTTGTACCTTGTCCTAGGTCATAATTACACTTTAGTTAAGTTTACTTAGGGACCACATAGGAGGTTGTTGGAGAATCTCCATTTTTGGTGGACTTGACATGTCATTACCTCATCATTTCCACCTGGTTTGCGCCCAAAAAAGGATATGAAAATCACAGTAAAACCTTTCATGAGAATTGGACATTCTGACAGGTGACTACTATCTCTCTATGGACATTCATTTACTTGTCAAACTAGGGGACGTAGACTTTAAATGGCGCGGCAAAATATATGCACTAGGAACTAGTTTCGGTCAAATCTTAGCAGAAATACATACTGGAAAGAAATTCTATCTATGCCACAGGAAATTAATGCGAAATTCTTTAACTCAACTATGATAGAAACCATAACAACTACGACTGAAACACAAACTATGAACTGGCCTTATGCTGCAGGAACAGGCACAGGGATGGATTCTCTATGCTGCAAGAGCAATACAAGACTGAGTTTGTATGAAAACTTTAAAGATGAAAGCTAACTAAATATTGACAGAAAATAACAACTAACTAATTAGCTACAGATTCTTACTAAGTGGGCCCCTTAGCAAGCATCTACTGATTACACAGATGCTAAACTCAGAACTTCATTGAACTCTATTCATGAAAAAAGAATGGTATACATCATTTTGTTGATATGGAACTAACAATAAACTCTGTCTCTGGTCAAACAGATTTTGTCTTTCATTATCATATTGATTCTTACATGATATCTGCTTCTCTGTTTCTATCTTACTCTAGCTATCATCTATCTTCCTTCTCTTCTTCTCGCTCGCACAGGAGGGAACTTTATTTAAAAATAGGAGAGCAAATAACTAACTAACCCTATCAAAGAAAGACGTGGAAGTAAAGTATATCCCCGAATCAAGGAGCAAACTTCATAAATGAATTTATGCGATCAACCTAATCCAGAGAGAATCTAGCACTCCACTCTTTCCAAATTGACTGTCATTACAAATCTTTCCAATGGTTTCAGTCAAAGAGTCTTCGTCGGAGCTTCCTCGAAGTTGTGCAGGAAATGGACTTTACTGCAAGGCCAAGATCGGCTGTGCTCGACTCGATCATTCTTCAATAACCCGCGAAACAAAAGGTAACAGATGCGCAAGAAAAGGCGTATGGCACATACACGATATCTATTCATTAATCACACATTTAAAATGTACTTCATCATTCAAAAACTGTATATGATATACCAGTCATTTTTGGGAGTCAACAGGGCAATAAATGCAATCAAGTCAACACAATAAGCTGCAGGAATATAAAAGTATCTTGCTACAGGATATCCCCATAAAATGTTTCAACAAATTTTAAACAGCCATGAAATAACAAAAGTAAAGTCATTTAAATTTTTATCATAACATCCAAATTATGAGCATATTTTAAGCTCATCACTGCCCCCTACTTAGCCTAATGCTGGTCCTCCAACATTAACTTTCTTGGTGATTCCTCTGAAGTCAGTGGTGGCTACATGACTCTGGAATGGATTTCCAAACTTGTAATAAAATCCTCTGAAATCCTGACACCTTTCATACCTTTGGTCTTCTAGTTCATTGTTAAGATTTGTAGCCTAGTGAGGATAGAGGGGCCACATTAACATAGGGGGTCTGGATGTTAGTGGTAGCCATAGTTCAAATCTTGTTTGAAGTCCCAATTGAATATATCTGCTGGTTCATTTGAGAGCTGCTATGAAATTTAGGGGACCATGTGGTTTTGACTTTCTTAATCCAACAGTTAATCTTTCTCATCTTTTCTCACTTCTGGTATATGCTAGTCTCCAAAATGAATATTATTGTGCCTGAAATTCATCATATACCTATTTTCTGATATCAAATATTTTCTCTCTGGCTAAAACATTATTAATACCATATGTCAGAGCAAACCACTCTTTCAACATTGCATGGGGGTTTGAACTTTGCGAGCGCAATGGAATAGGCTCTGTTTTCTCAGCTTCCTCGTATGTTTCCCACTGCCTTCCATACTTTTCCTCATTTGCTTCCCATGACATAAATGCTCTTAAATGAATATCACCAATATACAAAAGAGGATTCCATTTTGTTTCAAATGGAATTAAAAATCCATGCAAATAGAATTCACACAGAGAATTCCTTAACCAGTTAGGGGCTGCCTGGTATGCTTCATAAAACTCTTTGGTAGTGTGAATTACAGGATCTTGGTTTCTGGAAATTCTCATCAATTGAAACCATAAAAACTTCTCTTTAAGGCACAAAGCATAAACTCTGGGTGGCGGTCTACATTCCATAATTTGACCAGTTACTTTTAACATTTCATCCATTTTTGCTTTCAACTCAGCAATTTCCTGTTTCTTACTTTCAATTTTCTTTTTCAATTTATTCTTTTCTACTTCCCATAGACTTTGTTGCATGTCAGTCTGGGCTATGTGTCAGAAAGTCAGAGTTTGTAATGTAACTGTTTCCCAATTATCTTTAGCATATTCCAGAAACTCAATTAAAAATGTCCTCTTATACACAACAATGGCTTTACAGTTTGCAGGGTGAAATATAGTTTCACTAGGCACATTCAGTTGTTCAGTCTATTCTTGCTCTTACTGCAAGATAAATTCTTCTTGTTGCTGCGGTGGAGAAGTCTGTGCTTCCTCCGAAAATTGCATAGCAGCAGTAGACAAATCATCAAGATTTGGTAACCCTTGCTCATTGTGCCCTGTTTCTTTTGTCTCAACTTGTTCCTCTTCAGGAATGAACGAACTCTGAGCAGCATTCTCGGACACATTCTGAGAAACATTAAATTCAGACTCAACAGACCCTTCTGAAATTACAATCACCTCAGGTTGCGGTGAAATAGGGGAGTTCTTAGATTGTTTCCTTGTGGAAACCCTTCTTGGTATAGATGCGGCTGCAGGAGGTGTTCCGGTAGCTTTCCTCTTTCTTGTTTGTTCAGAGGGCTCTGCCCTACCAAAGGATGACGATGAACTGGTAATAGCAACAGGTGTTGCTATAGGAGAAACGGATGCAGGGGAAGGTGCTGCAGGAGAGGAGCATTGTCTTTTCTGAGAATGAGGGTTAGATTCAGGGGACCCTTCTGCCTTTGTTTTTCCTTTCTCTCTCCTAGTGGCAGACCTAGTTTGTACCCTAGTAGAGGATTCAGGTGCGAAGGCTACAGGACTGGGTGCTACAGGAGTAGATGACCCTTGCCCTGTTCCACTAGTAGATGCAATTTCTTTCTTCTTTCTTTGAGGCCGTGGGGTAAGTACCCTAGGGGGTTGTGGAATTTGCAAACTCTTTTGGGCAACAAATTGTTGCTAGGAGAGAGGTGAGATGTCTCTCAAAGAGCGCTCAATCAGTAATTTAATGAGGCCATGATAAGTGACATAATTGTCTTTCCCCTGTTGAGTTCCGTGGGCACTTTGTTCTAAAAATTTTAATAAGAAATTCAAAACATTTATAACTAACCCATGCCTCATATGGCTTAATAATTTAAAATGATGAGAATGCAGGTAGGAAAAACGGCCTTCACAGGTTAAATACCTCATTATATAAGTGGCATACTCTGAATATGGAGGAGGCAGCGATACACGCTTGCATCCCTGCTTGGAGACTTCCAGAGGTCCATCAGTGGGCATTGAAAACTCAGCCCTTGCAGCTGCAGTGTCTGAAGAAAAGTTTTCTCCAACGGCTGGAAGCCTGGTTACTTCAGCAATTCTGTCTTCAGTTGCAACAACCATTAGACCCCATACAATAGCTTCCCCTTCAGAAAGGGTTCTCAAAAATTCTCCAGCAGCCTCCTCATCAAAAGCATTTAAACTCAAGAAATAATTCAACCATCCACAGAGGCTGAATACATGGACTGTTTGTGAATTTTGCAGTAACAATTCATGAGCTACAGGCTCATGTCGCACCAACTGACCACCCACATCTGCAGTTTTCCTTTAGCTAAGCTCAATACCTTGCTAAAGATTCAAATTCTCTGTTTCCCTTTTCTACTCTGGTTTTTCTTCTGTCGTGCCGTCACATTTCTTTCTTTTTTCCAAAAATGAACTTTTTGAACAAGCAGTCTTAATCGTAGTTTACAAAAAAATCATGCAATAAAGAAGGACATGCGATTACATTTGGAAAGTACCAGAAAATTATTAAAGAAAGATTATTTGTGCAGTTATGACAGCGGTGAAAAGATAGGTTTTAAAATATGGATTACCCCGCCCCCTACTGAAAGTATGACATGTGTCCTCACATGTACTAAAGAATAGGTAGAGATTCGGGTAATAATGACCGGTACATGCATAGCAGTAAATGAATAGAATAAAATAAATCAAATATGTGATAAGAAAAGATACGGCGTACCTTTGATAATTGCACGTACGTGTGAAGAAAGATGACAGCGTCTGCATGAATTGACAAGTGGAAAAGATATCTTAATTAAGGTTGATGCGAACAGATGAAGTGGATGGGTGACATGGGCAGATGAGGTGGACGAATAGAATGGATGGATGGGATGGATGGATGGAAGATAAAGAAATGAGATGGGGGTGATAAATGAGTATGGAGAAAAGGGGTTTCCTTTAAAAAGAATATCTTTATTATGGGCATGCTTTTTAAAAATTACGGTAACGCTGCAAGAGAAAGGCTAAAGCTTCGGCTGCAGGAAAAGTAGCAGGAGGAACCTGAATGAACTACTGCATGAATTCTTCCTTTGAGATTGGTTTATGGTATAACTTGAGTCGGTGGCCATTGACTAGCAATTTGAAACAGACTGGATCAATTGTCACCAGCTGTACAGCTCTATTGTCGAACACATTTTCAACTTCATAGGGGCCAAGCCAGCATGTTGTGAGCTTACCCTAGTTTTCTTGATATCTAGAGTCATATAACAGAGCCCAATCTCCAGCAGAAAATTTCTTGGTTTTGATGTGCTGATCATGCCATTTCTTCCTTTGTTGTTGGATTGCTTCTATATACTGCAGGGCGGCTTTTCTCATTTCGTCCAAAGAATTTAGTTGTAGGAGACGGTCCTTCTGTGCTTTAGATATGTCCATATTAAGTTGAAGAGCTGTTCTCAAAGTTTTGTGCTCAAATTCTATGGGTAACATGGCTATTTTTCCATAAAGCAGCTCAAAAAGTGTAAACCCAGTTGTTGTCTTCCATGTAGTTCTATAAGCCCAAACCGCTTCAGGAAGTCTATTGCTCCAGTCTTTCTTATGGATCTGTACTGTCTTTGTGAGGATCGCCTCAATTTCTCTGTTTGTTACCTCAGCCTGACCATTGGCTTGAGGGTGATTGGGGCTGGACTTCCTATGTTTGATTTTATGATCATTCATGAGTGCAGTGATTAGGTTTGACATAAACTGAGCTCCTTGATCAGTTACAAGCTCTCTATGAACTCCAAATCTTGTGAAAATTTGTTCATACAGAAATTCAGCAACTTTATTATCTCAGGCATAAGTCATAGCTTTTACCTTGACCTATTTTGTTACGTAGTCTGTGCAAACTAGAATGTATAATTTTCCATTTGATGGTGGATCAATTGGTCCCACAAAATTCATCCCCCATTTATCAAAAGGGGTGACTATTACTTGGAGATATAGTGGCATTTCATCGGACTTAGTTGGTCTTCCCATACGCTGGCATCTATCACATTTTCTTGTATAGGCCACAACATCTTTGTGTAATGTTGGCCAGTAGTACCCTGTTGTAAGAACCTTCTTTGATGTTCTTTTTGCTGCAAAATGTCCCCCACATGGTTCATCATGGCAAGCATGCAAGATATCATAAGTCTCATCTTCTCACACATCTTCACATTACCTGATTAGGTCCAGTATAAAACAGACAATTTGCAATCCATGAAAAATTAAAAATTTTCTCAATTAACAACTTCTTTTCTTTTGGGGAAAAGTGAGCTGGTATTCTGTTTGTTGCTAGATAATTGGCAATGTCTGCATACCATGGAGTATGTGCAGCAATGGAGAACAAGTGTTCATCTGGGAACCTATCATCAATGACCTCATGTTCAAGAGGTGCAGCTGATTGAAGTCTTGATAAAAAGTCAGCTACATCATTAGCTCTTCTGGTTTGTCAATGATTGTGATATCAAATTCTTGTAACAGGAGCCATCGTGCCAACCTACCAGAGATGGCAGGTTTATTCATCATATACTTGATTGCTACATGGTCAGTATGAATGAATATCTGATAACCTGTGACATAATGCCTAAATTTATTCAAAGCATACACTACTGCAAGCAACTTCTTTTCTGTGACAGTATAATTGAGCTCAGGACCTTGAAGGTTCTTGCTGATAAAGTAAATAGCATGTTCAATTGAATTGTCTTTTTGACTCAGAACTGCTCCTATGCCAAAATCAGATGCATCAACATGTATGTGAAAAGGAAAATTCTATTTTGGACCTTGAAGAACAGGGGCTTTAGTAAGCAAGTCCTTTAGTTGTAGGAAGGATTTTTCACAGGCCTCTGTCCACTCAAATTGGGAATCCTTTGTTAATAAGGCATAAAGTGGATTGAAAATTTTATTGAAGTCTTTTATAAACCTTCTATAATACCCTGCATGACCAAGAAAACTTCTGACATCTTTTTGTTTTGCAGGAGTTTATAAATTATAAATAACTTTAATTTTAGCAGGGTCAACCTGAATTCCATTCTTCGAAACATGATGACCTAGAACAATACCTTCTTCCATTATTAGAAAACACTTCTCACTGTTTATAGACAAATTTTGCTCTCTACACCTTTTCAATACCTTTTCTAGATTGACCAGTGCTTCTTCAAATGTGACTCCATAGGTAGTGAAATCATCCATGTAAATCTCCATACATTCATGAGATATATCAGCAAAGATACTAATTACTGCTCTCTGAAATGTTGCTGGTGCATTGCATAGGCCAAAAGGCAAGACCGAATAAATAAATGTTCCCCATGGACAGGTAAAAGTGGTCTTGTCTTGATCTTCAGGGGCGATTTTTATCTGATTGTACCCACTGTAACCATCCAAAAAGGAAAAATATCTTTTTCCAGACAGTGAGTCCAGTACTTGGTCTACAAAAGGTAATGGAAAGTGATTTTTTTTAGTAGCACTGTTCAACTCTCTGTAATCTACACACACTCTCCATTTTCCTCATTTCTTAGGAACAATGACTAGTGGAGAAACCCATTGATTGTCAGAGATTGGGTAAATAAAACCAGCATCAAACAACTTTTGAAGTTTATTTTTCACTATTTCTCTAAGTGCTAGATTTACTCTTCTTTGAGGTTGTCTAACTGGTGAACAATCTTCTTTGATATATATCCCATGAGTACAAACTCGATGATCTATTCCTTGCATGTCCCCATATTCCCATGCAAAAGCTTTATGATGTTCTTGTAGCATTTTTAATAAGTCAGCCTATTGAGACTGTAACAGCTTGCTATTGACATTCAAACAATGACCTGGAGACAATTCTATCTGCTTCGTGAGATTACTCATAGAATCTACAAGTGATGTTTGTACCTCTTGTGGAAGTAAATTATGAAAAATAGCTGAAAGTTTAGGCAGTGAACTTTCAGAATCTGGTTGTTGCAGGAAACATTGTAGATGAGTACCATTTGGATCAGATGAACTACCTGTATCAGAGTTGTACTGTAGAATTTGAAACAGCAAGGCATCCTCACTCTGAAGTTGTGAGAATGGGTCATTTTGAATCATCATTAATTGAGCCAAAGAATTAGCTTCTTCAGTTTCTTCCTCCACATCTGGCCAAACAGGTTGGGACAAATCTGGTTGAGGTCTAGCAGGCGGATACAGAGCCAATTTCTGTGGACTGTCCATCAGAAATGGTCATATCTCCAGAACGACATCCTATAAAAGCATCAGCAGTTGCTAACCATGGTCTACCAAGGATAACTAGATACCCTCCTAAAGTTTCCTTAACTGATAATATTGTGAAATCAGCAGGATACTCCCAAGATTCAAGAGTGACAATTACATCTTCCACCATCCCATCAGTTTTAACTGTGGAGCTATCTGCAAGCTGTAGAACTGTGGGTGTAGACCTAATATTTGAAATGTTCAGGGAGTCCATAGTATGCTTTGTCATGACATTAATGGCAGCACCTAAATCAATCAAAATATTTTTTACAACTTGGCCATTTATATGTATCTGCACTACAGGACTTCCAGGGTCAATATACTTTGGAATAACTACATTTCCCAACATTATATCAGCCAATTTCCCTAAGACATGAATTGTTTGAGAATCCATTTTCTTTTGTCCAGGCTTCTTCAAATAGGCCTCTTTGATAGCTTTTCCAAAAATGGGAATATTTTTAATAGCCTGAAATAAAGGGATTTGAATTTGCATATTCTTAAGCTGATCTAGAATGTCAAAAGTGGGTTCTTTCATGGATTTAGATGTAGTACTTTGCAACCTCTAAGGAAAAGGTGGATTATCTTGGCTTTGCAAAACAGGTTTCTTAGATACCGGATCAGTTATGGGCATGTGCTCAATAGGAACAATAGGTGCAGTAGATTCTTCAAGGGGAGAATCTAATATTTCAGTAATTAGAGGTGGTTTTGGAGCAGGTAAAGTGGTTCCAGACCTCAAGTGGATGGCATTAACGTTCAAGGCATAAGCTTGATATTGGTTGGCTTCGGCAAGATATGCAGGCTGCTGTGGCGGATGTTGTTGCTTATTATTGGGATTGGGCAATGGCTGGGCAAACATAGGCGTTTGTTTTGGAGGTCCAAGATTTGCGGCATTTGCTGTAGGTGGCAGCATAAGGGCCTATGGTTGTGGCTGTGGAAGCTGCAGGAATCCAGAAGACTGGTTTTGCCATTGCTGAGGGCCTCTCCATTAAGGATTTTGCTGCCAATTTTTTGAAGGTGGGGTCCATTGCCCTTGTGGCTACTGCCAACCTCCTTGAGGAGATTGCCATTGAGGGTTCTGATAATTAGGCCAACGTGGTTGAGGTGGATTCTAGGGTGTTGGTGGTCCATATGCATGTTGCCATTGGTTATTATAACCAGAATAAGGATTACCAAAAGTTAGAGGGTCTTGAGGCATACCTTGTCTTTGGGCCCATGGTCTCCTTTGTGCAACAAAGAACACTTGATCATCATCACCTTTTACTGGCTTGAAGTCAGTAGGTAGTTGTCTGATTTCCAAATTAGCCACCGTCTTGCATCTGCAGTCACGCTTTTTTGTCTGCAGTATGGACAAAACTTAGCCAAAACTACCTTAGCTTCCTCATGTTTCTTTCGAGCTTGCATGGTGTCCAGTTGTGTAGCCATATTATTAATGATGTCCTGCTTGAAATTAGATAGCAAATTTGTTATCTCCACCCGGGAGACTCCACCAGAAGACTTCCCCATTGTAGCATGATGACCTCGACCTTTCTTAACTATTGCTCAAGAATAGTTAAGACATATTTTCTTTATATCATCCCAAGGCAGTTGGGTTATATCACCTCCTCCCATCAGGTCCAAGGCATCTATACAGGCATCAATGATTCCTCGTAGAAAAAGTAGTTTCTATGAGTCCTCATTTAGAGTATGGTTTGAGTTCCTCTTCAGTGAAAACAAAAATCTGGAAATATAATCTTTCAGACTTTCATCGTCCTTCTGCTGAATTCAGAATATGTCATCACCTTTGCTGGCACTCTTACAATACTCCTTATACTTTTCAAGGAATTTTGTCTGCATGGCGGCCCAACTATCTACAACACCTCTTCCCAGACTCATGAACCATCTAAGAGCTCCCTCCTTCAAGGTGGAAGGAAATAGCTTCAATTTATGGGCATCTGTGTTGTAGTCATAACTATGGCAGAGAACATCAAATTCAAACAGAAAGGTTTCTGGGTCCTTTGTGACCAGGCCATAGAATTTTGGAAGCAAGGAAGAGGGAATGTTTTTAAGATTATCAGTATCTCTCTGAGGAACAATGGGAAACTCAAATGCAGGAGGTGGATTATTAGGTGGGTTATTTGCCATGTTTGGTTGCTGGAATAATGTAGCGAATGGGTTTTCCTCAGGTTCATTGTCATCTGGGTCAAATGGTAGTTCAATAAATAGATTTTCAGGGAGGAACCTTCCCAGTGTGTCTCTTCTTCTTCTATGCATGCAATACGGTGAATAACCGCTTAAAGGATCTAGAAAATTTTACTAACAAGCTAAGCTAGTGCTAAAAAATGACTTCTGACAAATTTCTAGCTGGACGCCATCCCCGGCAATGGTGCCAAAAATGGTTCGCGCCCATAAAAGGATATGAAAATCACAGTAAAACCTTTCCTGGGAATTGGACATTCCGACAGGTGACTACTATCTCTCTATGGACGTTCATTTACTTGTCAAACCAGGGGACGTAGACTTTAAATGGTGTGGCAAAATATATGCACTAGAAACTAGTTTCGGTCAAATCTTAGCAGAAATACATATTGGAAAGAAATTCTATCTATGCCACAGGAAATTAATGCGAAATTCTTTAACTCAACTATGATAGAAACCATAACAACTACGACTGAAACACAAACTATGAACTGGCCTTATGCTGCAGGAACAGGCACAGGGATGGATTCTCTATGCTGCAAGAACAATACAAGACTGAGTTTGTATGAAAACTTTAAAGATGAAAGCTAACTAAATATTGACAGAAAATAACAACTAACTAATTAGCTACAGATTCTTGCTAAGTGGGCCCCCTTAGCAAGCATCTACTGATTACACAGATGCTAAACTTAGAACTTCATTGAACTCTATTCATGAAAAAAGAATGGTATACATCATTTTGTTGATATGGAACTAACAATAAACTCTGTCTCTGGTCAAACAGATTTTGTCTTTCATTATCATATTGACTCTTACATGATATTTGCTACTCTATTTCTATCTTACGCTAGCTATCATCTATCTTCCTTCTCTTCTTCTCGCTCGCGTAGGAGAACTTTATTTAAAAATAGGAGAGCAACTAACTAATTAACCCTATCAAAGAAAGAAGTGGAAGTAAAGTATATCCCCGAATCAAGGAACAAACTTCATAAATGAATTTATGCGTTCAACCTGATCTAGAGAGAATCTAGTGCTCCACTCTTTCCAAATTGACTGTCATTAAAAATCTTTCCAACGGTTTTAGTCAAAGAGTCTTCGTCGGAGCTTCCTCGAAGTCGTGCAGAAAATGGACTTTACTGCAAGGCTGAGATCGACTGTGCTCGACTCGATCATTCTTCAACAACCTGTGAAACAAAAGGTAACAGATGCGCAAGAAAAGGCGAATGGCACATACACGATATCTATTCATTAATCACACATTTAAAATCTACTTCATCATTCAAAAACTGTATACGATATACCAGTCATTTTCGGGAGTCAATAGGGCAATAAATGCAATCAAGTCAACACAATAAGCTGTAGGAATATAAAAGTATCTTGCTACAGGATATCCCCATAAAAGGTTTCAACAAAGTTTAAATAGCCATGAAATAACAAAAGTAAAGTCATTTAAAAGTTTATCATAACATCCAAATTATGAGCATATTTTAAGCTCATCACCACCTTTTGTGGACACATCATGTGATTATCTCTCCACCTTAAGTGGAGTGATAGCTATTCATAGTTGTCTCATATCATAAGATTCTGACACTTGTCATAATCTTATGCCCTTCTATGTTCTCACCTTGGCTATATAACCAAGGGGTCTCTCTCATTGTAATAATCATAATCATATCATATTATTGACATTGAATATAGTTTATTCTTGTCATATTTTCTCTCTTTTCTTGTGTTTTCCATTTGGTTCATAGATCTTGGCAGCCATAGCCAATTCTAACATGGTATCAGAGTAGGTTGGGTGCCATTGGAGAGTCTTATTCTAAAGAGAGATTCTAGATCTGAGGAGGTTCTGTTCGTGGCTCTTTGTTGCAGGTTCATATCCAAGCTTGCTGGTACAAATCTAAGCTCACCATTGTGTCCGGAAGGTTCAAGATAGTTGATTTTTCTTTTTGTTTCATCCAAATCGGACATACGAGGCCAAATCTAGGAGGGTTTGACGCTGAAGAGTGGTTGCCAGATCCAGAAGGTAGCTGCAATTTTGGAGCATTTTGGGTCAAATCTGACCCTACCATCGCGTCCAGAAGGGCCAAAAACCCTAAGATTGACTGTCAATTCATCCATTTTGGAGCAAGTCATCCGGTGAGGCAAAATTTTTTTGCTCAAGGAGCCATATGGCCCCTCAGGTCATCATAATTACTGCGGTACGATTTTCTTAAAAAAAATACTATAATATTTTCTGCAAAATTTTATTTTTCCAAATATTGTGTAAAATATTCATAGTTTTTTATTTTCATTTGAAAATTTTTTTATTAAAAAATCAAAAATAAAAAAAAGGGGAGCAAAATTTATTTGTAAAAGTTATATTTTTGGAGTACAAGGTACAGTTCGCAGACTGTACCTTACCCCCTCAGTCACGGGCCCTACAAGGCTGCCACATGGCCTTACAGCCATGGCCTCACATATTCTCTATGGGCTCTATCCAAATTCTCCAGCTGTCACAAATCTGCCGGAATCCGGCGTTCGGCAGTTTAAATAAATCCAGCAATGACAGAAAAATCGCCGACATTCTGAGAATATTCTAGTAAACCAAAGCATATTCTATCAGAAATCCACACGATAGAGTGACGGCGATGGAGATGGCTAAATGGCTGTCAAATTTAACCCACTGTATTTCTGACATCAGCAATATGTCAGCATTTTCAAAAAAAATTTGCCCCCTTCTCCGTTGGCAGTTTTGATTCTGCAGTCCATTTTCAAACGCTCATAACTCAGTCATTTTGGCTCCTTTTTTAAAGCAATTTTTTTTTTTATTTAGGCTAATTTTTCATGCTCTACGCATTGGTGCAATCAGTTTTTGGTTTTGGTGCCTAGTTTTTCCAGAAATTGCAGATTCTCACAGGTGTTGTTGCTTTGTCCTCATTTTGGGAAGTTTGGGAGCTCATATCTTGCTCCTACGGTAACATTTTTGGGTGCAGTTTTTTTTGAAAGTGCATGATTTTTCCTATACTTTTCAATGGTATGATCATATTGATCTCATTGTATGCCAAAAATTGTACTTGATACTGTGGCTTATTTTGGCATTTGTAAGCACTAAGATCAAGTCTAGCTTGTTGTTTTGGCATCTAGCAATTGTAAATGCACTACTGATAAAGTGCCAAATCAGATATTGCTTGGGGGGTTCTTTGATTGAGTGAATTTGGGGGGATTCTTCTTGTGGTTGATTCATTTGTGTTGATCATTTGAGGAGATATCATGGGTTTTTTTATTCATCCTTCTATGGTAATGCTGAATAAGGATAATTATGAGTCTTGGAAGAAAGGTATTCTGACACATCTCAGGTGGCTTAAGCTTTTTCCATATCTTTATGGGCTCATACCTGAACCAGACACACCTTGGAAGCAATCAATTTGGGGTAATACTAATTATCACATTGTAGGATTAATTGGTTCATATATTGGTGTTGATATTCCTATGGAGATCTCAGATATCAAGTTCCCACACACACTTTGGACCAATATTTGGGAGATATTTGGAGACCATCATATCTCTCCATTCCCAGATGATCCTATTGCAAATTGTTTAATTCCCCTTGATGATGTTGATAATATACCCTATGATGATGATACTTTAGAGGAGCTTGAGTATAATAAATGTCTTGAATTTCCAGTTGATAAAGAGACTTCTCTTCTTGCTTCTCCTCCTCCTATTGAGATCACATCTTCATCTATTGTTGTACTTGAGGATACTTGTGATTCAACAATTTTGGCTCCTAGTGATTCAGTGTAATAGGATATTCATTGTCTTCCAGATATGGCTACTTTGGATGACTTCCTCACAGGTATTTCAGACTTGTTTGTGGAGTCACATCTTGCAGATTTGGAGGACACTCTTGATAGCATTCATCTTATCTTTGATGAAGATGCACCTTCTTTAGTTGTTGTGAGGGAACACCTTGACCCTCTTGTTCATTCTCTACATGATCATTCTTCACAGATTGGCGTGAGTGTGGATACTTTTGGACAACATTTGGAGGAGGCTTCTTTGTCTTTAGAGGGGATATCCTTGTCTTTGGATAGTGTTCTACATTCATCTCTACTTGATGTTGGATTGTACTCTTCAGTAGTGTGGCCTAAAATGCCTGATTGGAGTGGTTCAGCTTATGGCATTGACATGGAGACACTTGAGCATGCTTCAGAGACAACACCATCATACATCATCCATCATCTTGATATCCTGCATACATCCTTGGTTTTGTTTCTTCCTAAGGGGAGGAATGTTGTTTGGAAAGATTGGATCATCTTTAGCATTCAATGTTGAGCTTCTACCATCATTGCAGGAGAATCAACATTGAGGGGGGGCTACCTTGTCTCTCTTCTACTTCTCTCTTATATGGGGGGGTCTTTTTCCTCACATGGGGTTTTTACCTTCTCATTTTTCATTGAGAGCATTTCTTTTTTTTATTTCATCTCTCTTTTGAGGGGGAGTTTTTCCCATGAGGTTTTCTCCCTTTCCTCACTTGTGAGAGATTGCACTGATTGCATTGTATGTACATGGGTACCTAACATGGCTTAGTAGCTGGGGGGGTGTTGGTGTAATTAAATGTCTTGTACCTTGTCCTAGGTCATAATTACACCTTAGTTAAGTTTATTTAGGGACCACATAGGAGGTTGTTGGAGAATCTCCACTTTTGGTGGACTTGACATGTCATTACCTCATCATTTCCACCTTTTGTGGACACATCATGTGATTATCTCTCCACCTTAAGTGGAGTGATATCTCTTCATAGTTGTCTCATGTCATAAGATTCTGACACTTGTCATAATCTTATGCCCTTCTATGTTCTCACCTTGGCTATATAACCAAAGGGTCTCTCTCATTGTAATAATTAGAATCATATCATATTATTGACATTGAATACAGTTTATTCTTGTCATATTTTCTCTCTCTTTTCTTGTACTTTCCATTTGGTCCATAGATCTTGGCAGCCATAGCCAATTCTAACACAAAGATTAGTATAAATTATTTGAAAATAATTGGGGATAAAAATATTTAATCTAATAGTTGTTAACATAAATGAACTTCAAAATAGGATTATGTAAGTGAAAAAAAAGTTCCATTTCCTTCATTGAACCTAAATTTATCTAGTTAAGATATGCCTAAAATTAAGAATTCACACTAAAATATCAATATTCCATAAGAATCTCATAAAGAGGA
Source organism: Sequoia sempervirens (assembly GCA_007258455.2). Classification (NCBI taxonomy): domain Eukaryota; kingdom Viridiplantae; phylum Streptophyta; class Pinopsida; order Cupressales; family Cupressaceae; genus Sequoia; species Sequoia sempervirens. The sequence goes on along the minus strand of VDFB02131188.1, from coordinate 55,457 downwards.
TGAATTTAATGGAAGATAATATAAAATCCTCCATATGAGGATGAATTTTATCATTACAATATGAGTGAATCATCTCAATTATATAGCCAAGAACATCAAAAAATTATAGATTGGAAAGCAAAATAATTAGACATTTATCATATTTTTATATGTATAAAGTTTAGATACCATCAAACTATTTAAACTTATAGATTGCATAAAGCTATAAATTGAATCGTTAAAACTAATTTATTAAGAATCAAATCTAATAAATTTTGGCTTCATATTGCATACTTGTTATAAATATCTCACTAATCCAACCATACATTTTATATATGTTAAAAAATATATAATTGTTATGCCCATAAATTTTCACTATATCTTGATGTGGATCTCCTTCAACTAGATCAATTAAAAATTATTTGTAATGTTGGAGAAAAATGGATTTAATATCATTAGAGTTGTCATGGAACTACCTCTCTTAATCAACGATAGATATTATCCACTCTTGAGAAAGTAAAGATGTTCGAGATAACTAAAAAATAATTTGTATCCCTTATATCCTTTCATCCAATGTAGCATATCTCTTAATTGAGATCCTCTACCACAATTAAGTTCAAATCTTCTAAGTTTTATTTCAACGGAAGCAACCACTCATTGTAGAAAACTTATTAGTAAGTGCTAAAGCCAAAACAAGTTTTTTTTTTCTATTTGGATCCAATTTTTTTTTCCATTCTAGATCTCTTTCTAGCCATATTTTTATTGTAAGATCATAGTAAGGTAGTGCAATAGATTTAATCGCATCATTCCACAATTGTATCCACTTACCATTTTGATGAGGTCTAGGAACATCAACCAAAGGGATATTAGGGAAGCAAGGTGATCAATTTGATTGAGGTGGGAAGTGTTGAGCTTGAAGGATAGATTATTAGGTATGAGGAATAAGAAGTTTGAAAATTTTAAAGAATTGGGAGGTGATATGTGAGATAGGTTTAATAGAATCTACTTAAATAAGGGTGTTTTGTGGAGAGGGGACAATGGAAAGAGAAATAACTAAGTTTTAATCTATCAATACAACTAAGTTTCCCTTAGTTCACCATCTCTTTAGTTGGTCCAAGTGAACTAGTGATCAGTATAAGAATATTTTTTGTCTAAAATGGGATCTAAACCCCTCATGGTATTTCTAGTTAGGATGTAGGAATTCAATTATTTTTAGAGAGTTTATGAGAACTAAACCAACTTGTATCTTGGTTTTTTCCACCATATCATATTCACCTCCTTGTAGCCATTTAGTCATAGGGAGGGCATAAAAATCCATTCCCACAATTTAACTTGAGATGAGGATTCATTAGGCATACAATAAAGAAAAAATGAATAGGTATTCCTTGGATTAGTAGTAAGCACTAAGCACAATTGTTGTTGGGATCCACTCCTCAATAGATGATAAACTTAGCCAAGTATTGGGAAAGGTGGGTCAACCTTGCATCCTAATATTTTGATTTATTATTTTGTCCTCATATTAGGAAATGAGGCATCTCACTTTGTGTTGGTAGTTATTTGTCATTTGTTGAATGCTTCAAGGGAGGTGTCTAAGATGTTCTAAATGCATATAATATTATTATAGCTTTATAAGATGAAACCCTCTTATGACATATTCTTATGGCATTTAAGAGCATGACTATAGAATATTTACAGTAAAGTATTGATCAACATTATGAAAAATCATAAGAAATATTTTAAGAAATAGCAACTGTGTCAAGGAAAAAGATGTGGACATTTACAAGAACTTTTTTTCTTAAGCAAAAATGGGAGACCACTTATAATTTTATTTATATATAATATTCTACATATAGCTAGTTCAGGTGAACATACTGGTGGGAAAGAACCAGCAAGAAAACCCCCAGTTGTAGTTTGAGTAACAAATTTTACAAAATATCAAAAAGACCAGTGAGGTCCTAGTACAAATGACCAATTGTCTGATTACAATGTTACAAAAGCACATTGGTTGAATACATCAGTACATATGCACATTCTCTTATGCACCCAAAATACCCAAAAGAAGACATCATACTAGATAAACCCATGACCCGAATACATAACACAATGGAGATTACAAAACCTTACTAAACATAAGATTGATAAGCTAGGAATCCACTTTCAAAAAGATGTAGATTTTCCACCAACATGCTGAAAGCCATTAATCGAGCTTTCTTTTGTCTCCACTCATTTACCTTTGTGTTGGCGATCATGCTCAAATGAAGGTTTTGATTTGTTTTAATATCAGGCACATAACAATAACAAAATTTATTTTTGGATGAATATGGAAGTTGCAAATAATGAATGCAAACATGACTTCTCAAGAAAGAAATGGCATGATATTTTCTTTTTAAATCATCAATCTCCTCCATGGAAATGGAAGATTTGTATTTGCTTAGAACTTGGTAGAGATGTGAAGAAGTGTCATGCATTCGAGATAATAACATGCCTTGGAATATGTGCACATAGGTCTCTTCTTATGAAACAAAACCTTCTTTGAATAATTAACATTATAAATTAATACAGTTTGGTGAGCATATTGTATAATCACACTAGAAACAAACAATGGAAGATTGAGAGTCTCAACTAAGAATTCCACCTTATAGATAACATTCATACTAGAAGCCAACAACAAAAGACCAAATTTCATAAATAAAGTTCATGTGTTATATATCATGCCTTTGAGGGGTCCACAAGTACCACGAGCCTTTTGAAATCCTTCTCCATCTAAATGCATCCATTCCAAGACCATTGGGAGGTGGGTATACAATATGAGCCAAGTATTAATTTCTAATGCTAATTATTGAAAGAAGGTATATAAATTATTCGAGCATCTTAACTCTCATACAGAGTTACATCTTAGTCAATTTCTCAATGTATGAGTTCCATATATTTGCAATTTTTTCTTAATATAAAAACATATTTTATTTCATTAAAATTAACCTATCTATTCAATGTTACAAAGGATTATCTTATTTTAAATTATAAGTTTATAATTCAAAATTAATTAGTAATTTTCAAGATAGAGTACACACAATTTCGTTAGTTAAAATAAAATAATATTCTTATTTCCATGTGAGAGTTATGTAGAATGGTAGTTTGATATCTCAAAAATATTTCTTTCATATTTACTAAATTTTTATCATTGTACATTATGAGTGAATCATCTCAATTATATATCCAAGCACATAAAAAATTTATAGAGTGGAAAGAAAAATAATCACACATTTATCATATTTTTGTAAGGTGTTCGAAAAGACTAAAAGTTTCCCTAGAAAGAACTAATTAAGGAAAAAAAAAATGGAAAGTGTCTAGCTCATTGTATGTTGACCTTTCCCATATAAAAAGATCATGGAAATGCTAAATGAGTTGATATAAGAATTTTTAAGAATGAAGGCACAAAATTCATAACACTAATCCTAAAAGCAACAAGAAAGGAAATGAATAAAATCTTCCTAGTTATTTTGAAAGAAACTTTAAAAGGTTCTAAATCCCCTTCACACCCCTTTCTAAATGAAGATAAAATAAATAAGTTACCAAATATTTCTTAGAGTTTAAGGTGGTGATTTTAATATGATTTGAGAATAAATAAGATAAATTAGATGAAATCAAGTTTTGTTGTAAAGGTGATGAATTTTGGGGGAATAAGATGAAAATAATTTTGAGCCTAGTTGACTCATTAAATGGCAATAAGATAGATTTTAAATGGGCTTTATTTAAAATATGTAATAGTTAGATATGTACTAATACATTATATTCTCTATTAGATAGTTATTTCTTCCATAAACATTGCTTACAATCTTATAATTTATTAATAATAGTGATGTAATGCCCTGCCGCACAAACCCCAAAGGAACAAGTAAACACACAACAATTGTTTTTTTAAAGAACATAATAAATGTGCTTAATTATTCCAACATAACAATGCTCTAAGTTGCAAAACTAAATCCCTTGGGGTACATGAGGTGACATTACTACACTAACCCAAAACAAGGATAAAAGATTAAACCATAATTAAACAATTATGTAAAACCATTCATTCTCACATCACCATTTAAAACATCCATTAACAATCACCATAAAAGATGTAAACATACCAATTAAAACCATACATACATATGACGATAAATGAAATTATACAGATATAAAGCATATATATCCCAATAGATACAACACAACATAATCAGTAATTACAAATGATCATTCCTGAATGATTACATGGCCTGAATATACATTACATCAATGTGATAGTACAACATAATGAACATATAAATGAGTTACATCAAAGCCTTTCCAACATATGTGGGAGTCGATACATCAATAGTACAAATGCACATCTGGAGCATAAGAAAATTGGATCAATAACATCTGCCAACACCCTGCAATAAAAGATACAACTGCATCCAAAGGGAACCCAATGAGGTGTGAAGCACGTTCCACCCAACCACCCCCATGCTAGGAGTTAACAAGGAAGGATCCCCGACCAAGCACATCAATAGTAACACAAGACTAACTCCATACCAGATAACATAACATCAAAATACCACATAGAAACTAAACCATGATAAATCACCAAAGGTCATAACGATAAACCACTTTCGAAACGTAACAATAAATCACTTTCCAAATCATACGACAACAAGTCATAAAACACACCATCAATAAATCTCAAGTCATAACATCAAAGGCTACTTCTAGAGGACTTCAATAAAACAACACAAATGGAATGTTAGAGGAGAGTGTCATCTCATGGCTTCACATGGATTATCTAGACAACCTATCTCAAGGTGTCGCCTCCATCTCTACACAGATTATCCTGACAACCTAGTTCAAGGTGCTGCCTCCATCTATGGTTCTCCTGACACCCTATCTCAAGGCGCCACTCCATAGGGTTACTCATGCGGAATTGTTAACCTTTCATGAAGACAAGGCAACAATCTTGCCAACCACGGTCTTCTTGGTCCCCTGTAGTCTGTGATAGCACTAACAGGCAGACAAGGCACCACAATTATCTTATTAATGTTTAATCCCCACCCATGATTTATTACTTAGGTTATCATTGATTACTCTAACTCTATGTGGGTTACCCTAACAACCCCTTTGTGCACCGACCCCCACTTAGAACCACTCTCTCTAAACACTCAACACAAAAATATCCAACACAAAAGGATTGTATCAACAAGAAATACTGAACCAAGCAAATGGATCCTCCGCGAGGCATAACCATCTTGCCAAAACATATGCAACGCATTTACAAAGCAGTACAATCCATGTGTAACACAATTTCACAACCACAGACCCAAAATAGGTCCAACCATCAAAATACGAGATCACAATTACACCTCAGTATCCCCACCTCTGGAAGTCCTAAACAACAACTTAAGTCCCTATAACAGGATAAGCTAACTCTAGGGTTTTCCCACAAGACATAAACCCAAATAAAAGAAAACCACAACTAAAATAAATGAATATTCTTGAGAGAAAGCAATTACATAATCATTACCATAAAACTCTTTTAAATAAACAACAATTTTCACCAATTAAATAAATCAATTACTCGAGAAGATTCGTTTCAATTCAAGCACATAATTTATTTATAGTTTGCATAATTTCATTATCACATTGCAATTTTCTCAAAGTTATTATTTAAAATTCATAAACACAACATATAACTTTTTTAATATATATATATATATATACGTTTTTATGCATATATACATTTATATAAAATAAAATCTATAAATTAAAATCATTTTATAAAAATATATTATTAAACCCATAAATATTATGCTGAACAATTCACCACAGTATAAATAAATAAATATACATATATATATATATACATACATTAAAATAGAATTAATGAAATCAAACCCAAATAAAAATTAAAAAAAATGAATTTAAGGAGTGTGGCCCACGCAGTAGGAGGTACTGCATACCTCCCAAGGGAGGCTGTTGCACTGTATTACCTTAGGGTCGGGGGGTGGTACGACACCCACCGACCATTCCCCTTCCCCATAAACTTTTAAATAAAAATTTCTTTTATTATATATATATTTTTAAAAAATTTATGTTATTTATAAAAAAAAAATTTAATTCCGATTTCAACACAAAATAAAAACACCAAATTCGAAACATAATTTTATAGCGTAATTTAGTTTATAAGCATCAAAATTTGAAATATATCCATTATATTAATTTAAAGAAAATAATATACTAAACCAGAATAATGAATATGTATTTTTAAAAGGACAAAATATTATATGTATATTTATTCTATATATATATATTTGTTTAACCATAAGTTACAAATCAACTAATATGAATAAATTGATCTTCTATCAGTCCCAGTATACATTTTGGTATAAAATTTTAACCCATAAAAGAAGATTGATTTTTTTTTCAACACAATAATTTGATAATTAAATTATATTGCAGAAATTCAAAAAAAGAATTTTCACTATAGTTTTTTTTGTACAGACAAATTCAAACGTCTATAACAAACAAATTCCAAGCCTGCAGAGAAATTAATTTTCAAAAACACAACAACCAAATTTTGTTTATGGAACAATAAAATAATAATAACTTAAAAGAAGAAAACCTGGAGTCCTTCGTTCGATGTAGAATCTCTTCTATAGCCTCTTCTCAATTTCCTGCCTACAGCTCTCTTTTAAATCTATCTTTCTTCAAAACAATTCTTTTATCCAGAAGCACCAAAAACAAAATATTTTTCTTTTCTTTTACAGCCCAAACAACAGAAAAACCCCTCTGTGTGAGAAAAACTCTCTCATAATAAAATAAATAAATAAATAAACAATAAATCTCTTCATCTTTTTTCTCAAAAATCCTCTTCACTCATTGGTCCTTTTCCTACTTTTAAAAGCACACACTTATCTACAATTTTAATTAAAAATTAATTATTTTCTCAAGATATTATCCACACAAGATTTTCTAATTTAATATTAAGAAAAAACTAATATTTAATTATCATCATCAATATTTATTTAATTTAATTACTTACACTCTTAATTAATTAAATAACTTTTTAATTTACAATGTATTTGAAAATCAATATTTAACCAACTTACAATTAATTAAAACAACAAGACAATATTAATTAATCTTATAAAATAAGATTAATTAAATGACCACTAACCATAAATACAATAATTAATCAACAATCAAACTACAAAATGACAAGGACAAAACCTCAGTCATGACACAACAACTATCAACAGGACGACAGACTTGGGACGGGGACACTTCCTAATCAACTCCTTTTTTCAACATTGTACCCATTGGGTTAATTTAATGCTCGCCCTGTCCTGCTGAAGCGGGTGGAATCGAGACTTAATTCCTGCAATTCCTACATACCAATAAACGTCAAGTAACATGTATATATATATAAAATAAAAAAATAATCATATCATGAGAAGGAATTGCAGCGTAGTAGGGCACTCATAAATGAGTGGTGCTACACTATCCTCTCACCTAAGCTATACTAACAAATACAACATTAAATATAAAGTAACAATTCTAACTAACTAATCACTAAACCACTGCATCACAATGTATTATTGAAATTGAATTAAACATCACCAAACCAAACAATAAGTAATAACAATCACAGTCACAAAGCATCAATCAAAACCATAGAATTATCAAGTCCAAACAACATGAGGGGTATTACAAGTGATGTGTGCATCCCTAGACACTCTTTGATAACCACACTATTAATGTTTCTATTTTTACTAGAGGATACTCTAATTGAAAAGCATGTAAAGAGGAAGGGTTAGTTAACCTTGATATTAATGCAATGAAAGGTGGGATTATATTGATGGTATCAAAGTTATCTTAAAGATATATTGAAGGTTTTTCTTCTATGCCTGAACACATTTAGTGAAATATAATGAATATGTGTTATCCTAGAAAAATATGTATAGCATTAAGGATAAAATTTAGACTTTAAGTTGAAAGAATATGTCAAATATTTAGAATAAAAATGGTGGGGATGGAATACAAGCTTCAAGAATCTCCTTGTAATAATTAATTGCAATAATAAATGATTAAAACTAAACACGAATGGATATGTCACCAATAATTTTTAGATAAAATGACTAAAATTAGAGCCAAGATATCTTAGTTCAAGTATCAAGATAAAGGTATCAAATTCTTATTCAATGTAAACATAGCCGAGTTTGATAGATAAAAAGTTGGCCCCATTAATACTAGGGGAGCATTGTCTAATGAGATTAAGTTGACACTATTCAATTTTTAGAAGTTAGAACCCTAACATTTATATGAGGCTTGTAAAATAGAACCTTATTAGGAAGAGTAGGAGAGGAGAAATGAACCCATAATAATTATACTTATACAAATAAAAATAATAATAATGTTTAACCATTTCAAAATGTTAAATTTGTTTCACTATGATGATCAATAGCTAATTTGTACAAGGAGGCCACAATTTATAGGGAAATGAAGACTACATAAGAGGAGAATTTATAACATAGTAGCTTGGTTGTAGTTGTTTCTTTAGCATTAACTATTTTCTCTTTTTTCTTTTGTTGTTGAATATTTTATTTGATCTCTTAAAACTTATCAATGGTACTTGATCTTCATAATGATTATTTTCTTCTTTTTCAATTATTATCATCTTAGAAGGAATACCATTTCAATTTAGAGCAGGGAGAAATGTATTTTTCTTTTAAAGTATTTAAAATATTATATTTATTTGATGGTTCCTTCTTAACCTCTTCCACTCCTTGGAAAAAATAATCCAACCACTTGAATCTCCTTATATTAATCAATTTACTTCTATGATTTATGTAGGTGTTTTTAGTGATTTACTCTTTATCCTTTCAATTTATTCATGATATACTTTAATATAGTTATAACAAGTATATAATAGTTTTTCATAATTGGATATGCCTTAAGAAACTCTTTAAACTTGAAATTATTTGATGAGGGAAGATATAAATTAAGGTTATTCTTTCTTACTTACCTCATGCTCATCCATATTTTTTCTCCATAAATATCTCAAATCAAATTGGATTTTGCAAAGAGGATAGCTATATTTTAAATATTCGCTCTTAGTCAAAGTCATTTATTTCTTTATTACAAATTTAAAATTGATTTTATGTAATTTTAATTTTTAATAGTTTTAAGATGGATATGAAGAATAGTTTAAATATATATATATAGTAAGTGGACATATTTTATATTTTCCTAATACTAAAAAAATTTAATAATACCTTCATTCCTTCTAATCCTAATAGAACTATTTTATTATACATTTCATTTAAACAATCTAGTTTCTTTCCTCTAAATTTATTCTTCGATTCATACATTTAGTTCACCAACCATTTTGGAGTAATGTCATAAGACTCAAAGGCAAAATATGAAGAATTTTATCCAAGTTTCCATTGTCTGCACCCTAAACTTTATATCATGAACTGCTTGATATAATTTCTCAAATAAATTTGTTAATGAACCTGCTTGATAATTCCTCAAACAAATTTCCATAGTTTTTGACGGCATGATAGAAATAGTGCTTTTGGATATAATGCCTCAAATAATTTCCAATAGCGTTTTTGATATAATGCCTCAAATAAATTTCCAATAGTGTTTTTGATATAATGCCTCAAATAAATTTGTTAATGAACTGTTTGATATAGGGTGCATACAATGGAAACACTATTTCTATCATACTCCATCAAAAATTACCATGAACTGTTTGATATAATGCCTCAAATAAATTTGTTAATGAATTGTTTGATATAGGGTGCATACAATGAAACACTATTTCTATCATACTCCATCAAAAATTACCATGAACTGTTTGATATAATGCCTCAAATAAATTGGAGATGCCCTGGTAGAAATGTATGTAAAATGTGGAAGCATAGACAAGGCATGTATTGTAGAAATAATGTATGTTGAAAATGCTTTAGAAACTTTCAAAAAAATGTGTAGTTTCAATTCAACAAATTTGAAAATTTTTGCATTTAGGGTTTCAAAATTTGACAAACAAATGCATTTTAAACTAGAGTCTACGAAATTCGAATTTCACATACCTAGTGCTCGATATGCAAGTTGGGGTGATGAACTTTGGAGAGACGAAGCTGAGTTTGAGTTCGCCGGAGAGATGAAGTCGTTTGCAGATCACGTTCTTCGTTCGCCGCATGCACAAGCACAAGGAAAGCAACTGGTAAAAAGAGAAAAAGCGAAAATGATAGTCGAAAATGACAATCTTTTTTTTTATGTTTTATTTAAGGGGGTTCGGTCGAACCCATGTTCGACCGAACCCCTTTAAATATTATTATTTTTGTTTAGGGTTTGGGGGTTCGGTCGAACCAAGTGGTTCGACCGAACATATTATGTGGTTCGGTCGAATCATTGGGTTCGACCGAACCCATTGATTTTGGGGAAAGGAAAAAATTGAAATTTCCTTCCTCTAAAAATTTGTAAACCACTATTATGGTTTGACCTCGTATCCTAGGAAGGTCACGCTAGGGTAACCCATACAAAATTATTCGATGACACTCCCTCCTATGGAAACTTAGTATCCTCTTGATTCTTGTCTATCTTTGATGTGGTTTGCCGTTGGAAGTGATGTTATTGTTGTTTGATGTTGTACTTTACTTTTTCATTATTTTCATGTTATCCCTTTGTTGTCTATTGTCTTTTGTTTGATTGTGATGGTGGGACCCTTTTCTATCTCCAAGCACGGGGGGTGGAAATTTTGGCTCTACATGGTTGGGTGGAAAGTGCATCATACTCCATTGGGTTCCCTCTCCATGTTCATGTTTGTGGTGACTTCTCCTAGATTGAAGACTTCTGCATCGTACCAGCTCATGTGGATTGTTACTCTTGTACTGGTATTGTATCATAGTTGATGTATCATGTTTCATACTTGATGTACACTCCTCACATGTATATGAGGAGATATTGATGTTCAGATGTATAAATGTAATAATGTAAACTAATGTTAATCTCTATTATGTAGTGGATTATGTAACAAATGTTATTGTATATGTGAATTAAATGGATTGAATTAATTAATCTCTATGAATTCATGTTATGGTTTTATCACATTGATTACTTGATTATATGGGATGATTAGATGTAATTCCTTATTGATGTTAGCATTTATTTAATGTAATGATCTATAGTTTCTTGCTAGTTAGTTAATGGGAATTATGTAGCGTAGTCACGGACCCTAGAGGACTTAGGTTAGATATGTGTGAATTTTTCATTTACAATAGTGTGCTTAATGCACTTGCAAAAAAAAAAAAGTTTTTTTTGGTATTAGTCTGTTGTCCTCGAGGGTCTTGTGGTGGGGGTGTTACACTATCATTATCCAACAGGTTTAGTGGTGGTTGTTGGCACTTGGCGATGAAAATAGCTAATAAGGAAGAATGGTTTTCTTGCATTCAAAGATTATGAAACACATAAGAAGATTATACACTACTCACCTTTGGTGGTGGAAATAAATATAAAAATAGTGGGGTATCGTGGAAGACCTGCAAATAAAGAGCTATGGACAATTTCTATGGAAGATCGTGAGACAATCATAGATGCTTTGTAAAAAAGAGAGGACGCAAATGATATAATGGAATAAGTAAATAAAGGTAAATATAGTTTTAGTTTTATATATTTAAATACATGTTTTGATATTGCATGTACGTTAAATTAGTTGAAATTGATTTAAATTGTCCTTTTATATCCTTAAGCCATCATTACAAATTCATCACATACTTTGAGACAAAAAAGAGAGTTGGAATGCAGATTCAACCTAGACAACATGGAATACTTGGTAAAATATGTAATTATATAGTTTTAGTTTTATATATTTAAATACATGTTTTGATTATATATTGATATTGCTTGTACGTCAATAGTTAAAATTTATTTATTATCCTTATGTATCCTCAAGCCATCATCATAAATTCATCACATAGTTTGAGACAAACAAAAAAAAAATTCCATGTAGATTCAACCTAGACAACATGGAATACTTGGTAAGGCTAGGTAATTATATAGTTTTAGTTTTATATATTTAAATACATGTTTTGATTATATATTGATATTGCTTGTACATTAATAGTTAAAATTCATTTATTATCCTTTTTGTATCCTTAATGCATCATCACATTGATCACATACTTTGAAACAAAAATGAGAGGATGCATCTAGATTCAACCTACACATGTGTGGAATACTTGTAAATACATGTACTTGTGTATATAGATAGTTTTACATAAATTAAAAAATACATGTTTTGATGATATATTGATATTGCTTGTATCATTTTGATATTAGGTGGTGTGAAGTTCTACTACATTCCCCACAAGTTTTAGATTCTCTTGAGATGGCATAGCCACATTTTGTAAACATTGTTTTGAGTTGGCATATATGTACATACACAAATACACAATTACACATTTTGTGCAAATTTGTATACATGTACATACACAATTATACTCTACACTTTTATATATCAAAATCAATATTTTATATATTTTGTTCATTAAATGTTCATAATTTCCTACTTTAAAACTTTAAATTTGATTATATAATCACTAAATATCATGTATATTATTGTTAAATTTGGTTTCCTTGGGAAACTTCACCAAATTTTGAGTTCTTTGATCCCCTTAAGACATCCTATTACAACATAAATTAAATTAACATTGACACTATTTTTGTATAGAATGTGATTGTTATGATGAGTCATGAGACATGTACTTTGAAGTATTTGATCCCCTTAAGACATTCTATTAGGATATATCCTAAATATTTATACTTAATTATATCATTTGATATGATGAGTCACCCTAAAGTCTAATAGTTAATTATATCAACTATGATCCAACATGAGACGTGTACTTTGAAGTATTTGATCTCCTTAAGAATTCCTATTAGGACACCTTAAGTCATCCTATTATGACATAAATTATATTAATATTAACATTATTTTTATATAAATGTTGTGATTGTTATTGTAATGCCCCGTCTTAATAACCTAAGAATGTTGCAATTGTGTAATAAAGGTGTAATAATTTTTTTTTTAAAGTATTAATATTAAGTTAATTAATTGCATACATTCGTTAAGTTACTAAACGATTCACTACTTTGAGTTTTCCATAAGTGACTAAAGTATTTCGCATTGCACATATTAATAAATAACATAAACATATAACATTGCATAACATTGAAATATCCATTCAAGATATAATAAATTACAAACATGTTTTATTCATTGCATTTGATAGTACTACAATACTCATCCATCCGATGAGGTAGTTCAAATAATAGTTACATTTTACAAATGATCACCTCACAACATTGAGGGATGTTTTAACAATACAAATTTTACAATATACAATGTTGAAATAAATATATATCCTCATCAATGAAGCCTCCATCCATGAAGCTCTTTGATGCTAAGGATCAAACTGGGGACCCAACGGAGTAAGGTGCACGTTCCACCCAACCATGTGGTACCCGTAGGTCCACCCCCCGTGCTAGGAGATAGTAATAAGGTTACCTAGACCTAATCTACTAACCCTAGACACTAGTACAAACAATCTAATGGTTACATTGCTTCCAGATTCTTGACAATTGAATTTACTACAAATACAAGGTTAACTGTTATTCTAGGTGGAGTGTCATCACAACGATGCAAAGGTTACCCTGGTGTTTCTTCCTAGGTTCCGGCCCCCAATCCTTGGGTTACCCTGGTAACCTCTTACGAAACCCGACCCCTATTGCATACTGTTGCGGAATTGAATGTCTTTTGAAGAAACAAGACACTGATTTGCCATTCCAGGCCTTCTCATCTTATAATTCTTGCGATCAGAATAGCCCTTTCAAGAGTCACAAGAGAGGCATTACATCTTGTTAAGGTTTTAATCTAACTAATGGTTCTTTGCTCATCGAGTTACTTCAATCATTTGTAAGTTACCCTGACACCACTTTGTGTGTCGGCCCTTACAAATAGCCACTCCCCTAAACATAACAAAGGTATTCTAGGTTCACTATCTAGGGTAAACAAGTGCACAATACAACATATAATGCCAAATAAACCTCAATAAATGTCACAATTTCATTCGCAAATAACTAGTGCACTACCCTATTTGTTCATACTTATGAAACCAAGATAATATTTTATTTCCCAACACATGACCACTTCTGGAAGACTTAATAACTCATTAAAAACAAAATCCCCATTTACCCAACAAAAGAGAACATGGTTTTAAAATAACAAATCAGATATTATACACGTCTAATTTTTCAGATTTTCTAAATCCACATGCAACAGGTTTGAAAACAATATATATATAAAAATCATCTTCTATTTTAAAAATCAATATAAATATCTGCTTCAATTATTCTATTTTATTTTAAAAAAAAATACACTATATACTTTTCCATACATCATAAATCAAAGAAAATATAAATTTAACAAATAATTTTTTTTTAAACATAATCATATTTAATTCCACATTATATATATATACTATAATGTGTAAGATATAAGATTAATATAAACAATCAAAATTAATGCATATTATAAGAAATTCATATATTTTATCTTTTAAGTGAAATACGCATAAAAATTTTGTTTCAACAATATCTAATTCTATAATGCGGGCACCAAGAACTCCTGTGGAGGCTGACTCTACTGTGGCTAAGGCGCCTCACCGTGCTGAAGTGGTGGCTGAGTGGCAGCCTGCAGAAGCCGCTACCGCTGCCTAATTAAACAGGTAAAAGAATGTGGGGAGGGTTCGGCCCTCCCCAAAACACTCTAATTTTTTTATAATATTCGCCGGCGACGACGTAAATACAAAACGCGTATTCATTAAATATATTTTTAAAAAAAATTGATTCAACAAATTCGCCCGTACGGCGATAATAAAATCCATCTATTTAAAAATGAAATTCCTAAATACATATGTACAGTAATATAATATTTCAAATAAAGAATTTAGGATTTCACCATCCAATTTATATATGAAATCTAGTATATATATATATATATACACACACATGTATCAGGGTTTTCACAATTAAATATACAGGAAACTGTAAAACTTTTTTCGGGGTTTTCATAGGGGAAATTAAAAAGAAAATCAAATTTCCTCGGGGTTTTCAATTGAAATCACACACAAACATTTTGTTTTCAAAACCCAAATTATTTCTTGAAGAATCATTTTCCTTTTTAAACAAATATTTCACTTTACTAATTTAAAATACTTTCAACAGAAGCTTTCCTGAAGCCATCAAGAATTCACACAACAAATAACTACAGAAGCTTTCTTTTCCAACACTAAATAAAATAAATACAAGAGGATTACCTGAATTCCTTTGCTTATTGGTGAAGAAATCCTTGTAGCCTCTATTGCCAGTAGCTACCAATTCCTCCCCGAGAACCAATTCCAGAACAAACAAAAGCTAAAGATCTTCCAATTCCAAAATCAACCAAAAGCCAAAGATCTTCCACAAATTTGCAACAGAAGCATTTACCAAAATTTTTTACAGAGCCAAAACCAATTTCTCGTGAATGAAAAAGACATCCTCTGTGAAATTTCCCGATCCAATATTATCTCCGTGAAATTTCTCAACAACCTCATTAAAGCACTGTCACACTTGTCGAGAAGTGGTTACCAAAATATCTTCTCCACTTCTCGGCAATTTTCCAATTCAAATTTTGCATGCAAATTTTATTTAATTTAAATTTTACAACCACTATAAAAAACTCATGCATATATTTTTAATTTAAATTTACAATTTTGCATAATTTATTTAATTTTCAAATATAAATCATTTTACCCACTTTTAATATTTTAATTTAACTAATTAATTTATTTAATTAAATAAATTTGATATTTTATAATCAAACCATTTAACCAAATAAGTTAATTAATTAATTAAATAATTAAGTAATTTCTTTAACATTTAAAATTAATTTAAATAACAAGAATTTAAAACACAATATTCCAACATTAAAATTAAATCCAATATTTAATTTTCAAGAATTCTATTTAATGTGAATTACAAGACAAACCTCTGGCGACTCGTAATCCATGTGATAAAGTACTAAGACTGTATAAAGATCAGACTAGGTTAACCAACTACTATCTCCGGATCAACGTCGCTGAGTCTGGATTGATCACTTCGACCATTGGCTACGTGAGCCGGTCATGTACCCGCAAATCTTTGCAACCCGCCAAAAGCATGGCTACATATATATAAAATAAAGCATTAACGTATACACCGCGGTGGAGAAAAATCACGATATCAGAGGGCACTCACAAGCGAAAGTGATGTGATTCCGTTCTCTCACACCAATACACTTCAAATAAACTCCACGGGAAATAAATGTTGTTAGTCCATATCATGCTACGCTGCATATATCAATAAACAACGGAAAGTAAACATCTACGCTAAATCATAACATGTCTAAAATCAATAATCATCAAACAAGTATCATCATGTCACAGAATAATCCACCGTCGCTCAAAACCAGCGATCACAATATCCAACAAAACATCATAAGTCTAACAGTATGAAAAGGTATCAACAGAAAGCATAAGCATAAACGGAGGGGTACTACAGCTATGATGAGTCATCCTAAATTCTACTACTTAATCATATCAATTGTGATTAAATATGAGACATGTAATTTGAATTATTTGATCCCCTTAAGCAATTTTTTGAGAACTTCTCTAATCCAAATGCCTTGACTATGAATCACTAAATTTGTAAAGTACAAATATTTAAATGTCCTATTAATTTCAACTTTATTTTAATATTTCTATTTAATTTCACATTAATGTTTTATTAATGTCTTGACTATGAATCTTTTGTAAAGTACAAATATTTGAATTCCCTATCAATTTCATATTAATTTCACATCAATTTCATATTAATTTCACATTAATTTCACATAAAATGCATAAATGTACATGTGTAAATTACTATTTAACAATAATAGACCATAACATATTGAAATTAATAAAGTCCATGAAACAATATATTAAGTCCATGAAAATATTGAAACATATATATAGATAGATAATCCATGAAATTATATTGAAATACTGAAACTTGTACATATACATGTAGTCAATGAAATAAGGAAACATGTACATGTATATAAGATCAATTCCATGAAAAATCCTAAACATGTATAAAAAAACATTAAATACAACCCATGAAATAATCTAACTCATATCGTCTCTATAATCAATAGACCTCTTCACACCACGTGGACTATCTAGATGACCTAAATCACT
>VDFB02131188.1:0-38039 GCA_007258455.2 Sequoia sempervirens | reverse complement strand
ACATTATAAATTAATACAAGTTGGCTCATATTGTATAATCACACTAGAAACAAACAATGGAAGATTGAGAGTCTCAACTAAGAATTCCACTTTATAGATAACATTGATACTAGAAGCCAACAACTAAAGACCAAATTTCATAAATAAAGTTCATGTGTTATATATCATGCCTTTGAGGGGTCCACAAGTACCATGAGCCTTTTGAAATCCTTCTCCATCTAAATGCATCCATTCCAAGACCATTGGGAGGTGGGTATACAATATGAGCCAAGTATTAATTTCTAATGCTAATTATTGAAAGAAGGTATATAAATTATTCGAGCATCTTAATTCTCATACAGAGTTACATCTTATTCAATTTCTCAATGTATGAGTTCCATATATTTGTAAATTTTTCTTAATATAAAAACATATTTTATTTCATTAATTAACCTATCTATTCAATGTTACAAAGGATATTTTTATTTTAAATTATAAGTATATAATTCAAAATTAACTAGTAATTCAAGATAGAGTACACACAACATTTAGTTAAAATAAAATAATATTCTTATTTCCAATGTGAGAGTTGGTGTAGAATGGTAGTTTGATATTCCTCGTAAATATTTCTTTCATATATACTAAATTTTTATCATTGTACATTATGAGTGAATCATCTCAATTATATATCCAAGCACATCAAAAATTTATAGAGTGGAAAGAAAAATAATCACACATTTATCATATTTTGTAAGGTGTTCGAAAAGACTAAAAGTTTCCCTAGAAAGAACTAATTAAGGAATAAAAAAAATGGAAAGTGTCTACCTCATTGTATGTTGACCTTTCCCATATAAAAAGATCATGGAAATGCTAAATGAGTTGATATAAGAATTTTTAAGAATGAAGGCACAAAATTCATAACACTAATCCTAAAAGCAACAAGAAAGGCAATGAATAAAATCTTCCTAGATATTTTGAAAGAAACTTTAAAAGGTTCTAAATCCCCTTCACACCCCTTTGTAAATGAAGATAAAATAAATAAGTTACCAAATATTTCTTTGTAGCCAAGTGGTATTTCACGATTTGAGAATAAATAAGATAAATTAGATGAAATCAAGTTTTGTTGTAAAGGTGATGAATTTTGGGGGAATAAGATGAAAATAATTTTGAGCCTAGTTGACTCATTAAATGGCAATAAGATAGATTTTAAATGGGCTTTATTTAAAATATGTAATAGTTAGATATGTACTAATACATTATATTCTCTATTAGATAGTTATTTCTTCCATAAACATTGCTTACAATCTTATAATTTATTAATAATAGTGATGTAATGCCCTGCCGCACAAACCCCAAAGGAACAAGTAAACACACAACAATTGTTTTTTTAAAGAACATAATAAATGTGCTTAATTATTCCAACATAACAATGCTCTAAGTTGCAAAACTAAATCCCTTGGGGTACATGAGGTGACATTACTACACTAACCCAAAACAAGGATAAAAGATTAAACCATAATTAAACAATTATGTAAAACCATTCATTCTCACATCACCATTTAAAACATCCATTAACAATCACCATAAAAGATGTAAACATACCAATTAAAACCATACATACATATGACGATAAATGAAATTATACAGATATAAAGCATATATATCCCAATAGATACAACACAACATAATCAGTAATTACAAATGATCATTCCTGAATGATTACATGGCCTGAATATACATTACATCAATGTGATAGTACAACATAATGAACATATAAATGAGTTACATCAAAGCCTTTCCAACATATGTGGGAGTCGATACATCAATAGTACAAATGCACATCTGGAGCATAAGAAAATTGGATCAATAACATCTGCCAACACCCTGCAATAAAAGATACAACTGCATCCAAAGGGAACCCAATGAGGTGTGAAGCACGTTCCACCCAACCACCCCCATGCTAGGAGTTAACAAGGAAGGATCCCCGACCAAGCACATCAATAGTAACACAAGACTAACTCCATACCAGATAACATAACATCAAAATACCACATAGAAACTAAACCATGATAAATCACCAAAGGTCATAACGATAAACCACTTTCGAAACGTAACAATAAATCACTTTCCAAATCATACGACAACAAGTCATAAAACACACCATCAATAAATCTCAAGTCATAACATCAAAGGCTACTTCTAGAGGACTTCAATAAAACAACACAAATGGAATGTTAGAGGAGAGTGTCATCTCATGGCTTCACATGGATTATCTAGACAACCTATCTCAAGGTGTCGCCTCCATCTCTACACAGATTATCCTGACAACCTAGTTCAAGGTGCTGCCTCCATCTATGGTTCTCCTGACACCCTATCTCAAGGCGCCACTCCATAGGGTTACTCATGCGGAATTGTTAACCTTTCATGAAGACAAGGCAACAATCTTGCCAACCACGGTCTTCTTGGTCCCCTGTAGTCTGTGATAGCACTAACAGGCAGACAAGGCACCACAATTATCTTATTAATGTTTAATCCCCACCCATGATTTATTACTTAGGTTATCATTGATTACTCTAACTCTATGTGGGTTACCCTAACAACCCCTTTGTGCACCGACCCCCACTTAGAACCACTCTCTCTAAACACTCAACACAAAAATATCCAACACAAAAGGATTGTATCAACAAGAAATACTGAACCAAGCAAATGGATCCTCCGCGAGGCATAACCATCTTGCCAAAACATATGCAACGCATTTACAAAGCAGTACAATCCATGTGTAACACAATTTCACAACCACAGACCCAAAATAGGTCCAACCATCAAAATACGAGATCACAATTACACCTCAGTATCCCCACCTCTGGAAGTCCTAAACAACAACTTAAGTCCCTATAACAGGATAAGCTAACTCTAGGGTTTTCCCACAAGACATAAACCCAAATAAAAGAAAACCACAACTAAAATAAATGAATATTCTTGAGAGAAAGCAATTACATAATCATTACCATAAAACTCTTTTAAATAAACAACAATTTTCACCAATTAAATAAATCAATTACTCGAGAAGATTCGTTTCAATTCAAGCACATAATTTATTTATAGTTTGCATAATTTCATTATCACATTGCAATTTTCTCAAAGTTATTATTTAAAATTCATAAACACAACATATAACTTTTTTAATATATATATATATATATACGTTTTTATGCATATATACATTTATATAAAATAAAATCTATAAATTAAAATCATTTTATAAAAATATATTATTAAACCCATAAATATTATGCTGAACAATTCACCACAGTATAAATAAATAAATATACATATATATATATATACATACATTAAAATAGAATTAATGAAATCAAACCCAAATAAAAATTAAAAAAAATGAATTTAAGGAGTGTGGCCCACGCAGTAGGAGGTACTGCATACCTCCCAAGGGAGGCTGTTGCACTGTATTACCTTAGGGTCGGGGGGTGGTACGACACCCACCGACCATTCCCCTTCCCCATAAACTTTTAAATAAAAATTTCTTTTATTATATATATATTTTTAAAAAATTTATGTTATTTATAAAAAAAAAATTTAATTCCGATTTCAACACAAAATAAAAACACCAAATTCGAAACATAATTTTATAGCGTAATTTAGTTTATAAGCATCAAAATTTGAAATATATCCATTATATTAATTTAAAGAAAATAATATACTAAACCAGAATAATGAATATGTATTTTTAAAAGGACAAAATATTATATGTATATTTATTCTATATATATATATTTGTTTAACCATAAGTTACAAATCAACTAATATGAATAAATTGATCTTCTATCAGTCCCAGTATACATTTTGGTATAAAATTTTAACCCATAAAAGAAGATTGATTTTTTTTTCAACACAATAATTTGATAATTAAATTATATTGCAGAAATTCAAAAAAAGAATTTTCACTATAGTTTTTTTTGTACAGACAAATTCAAACGTCTATAACAAACAAATTCCAAGCCTGCAGAGAAATTAATTTTCAAAAACACAACAACCAAATTTTGTTTATGGAACAATAAAATAATAATAACTTAAAAGAAGAAAACCTGGAGTCCTTCGTTCGATGTAGAATCTCTTCTATAGCCTCTTCTCAATTTCCTGCCTACAGCTCTCTTTTAAATCTATCTTTCTTCAAAACAATTCTTTTATCCAGAAGCACCAAAAACAAAATATTTTTCTTTTCTTTTACAGCCCAAACAACAGAAAAACCCCTCTGTGTGAGAAAAACTCTCTCATAATAAAATAAATAAATAAATAAACAATAAATCTCTTCATCTTTTTTCTCAAAAATCCTCTTCACTCATTGGTCCTTTTCCTACTTTTAAAAGCACACACTTATCTACAATTTTAATTAAAAATTAATTATTTTCTCAAGATATTATCCACACAAGATTTTCTAATTTAATATTAAGAAAAAACTAATATTTAATTATCATCATCAATATTTATTTAATTTAATTACTTACACTCTTAATTAATTAAATAACTTTTTAATTTACAATGTATTTGAAAATCAATATTTAACCAACTTACAATTAATTAAAACAACAAGACAATATTAATTAATCTTATAAAATAAGATTAATTAAATGACCACTAACCATAAATACAATAATTAATCAACAATCAAACTACAAAATGACAAGGACAAAACCTCAGTCATGACACAACAACTATCAACAGGACGACAGACTTGGGACGGGGACACTTCCTAATCAACTCCTTTTTTCAACATTGTACCCATTGGGTTAATTTAATGCTCGCCCTGTCCTGCTGAAGCGGGTGGAATCGAGACTTAATTCCTGCAATTCCTACATACCAATAAACGTCAAGTAACATGTATATATATATAAAATAAAAAAATAATCATATCATGAGAAGGAATTGCAGCGTAGTAGGGCACTCATAAATGAGTGGTGCTACACTATCCTCTCACCTAAGCTATACTAACAAATACAACATTAAATATAAAGTAACAATTCTAACTAACTAATCACTAAACCACTGCATCACAATGTATTATTGAAATTGAATTAAACATCACCAAACCAAACAATAAGTAATAACAATCACAGTCACAAAGCATCAATCAAAACCATAGAATTATCAAGTCCAAACAACATGAGGGGTATTACAAGTGATGTGTGCATCCCTAGACACTCTTTGATAACCACACTATTAATGTTTCTATTTTTACTAGAGGATACTCTAATTGAAAAGCATGTAAAGAGGAAGGGTTAGTTAACCTTGATATTAATGCAATGAAAGGTGGGATTATCTTGATGGTATCAAAGTTATCTTAAAGATATATTGAAGGTTTTTCTTCTATGCCTGAACACATTTAGTGAAATATAATGAATATGTGTTATCCTAGAAAAATATGTATAGCATTAAGGATAAAATTTAGACTTTAAGTTGAAAGAAAATGTCAAATATTTAGAATAAAAATGGTGGGGATGGAATACAAGCTTCAAGAATATCCTTGTAATAATTAATTGCAATAATAAATGATTAAAACTAAACACGAATGGATATGTCACCAATAATTTTTAGATAAAATGACTAAAATTAGAGCCAAGATATCTTAGTTCAAGTATCAAGATAAAGGTATCAAATTCTTATTCAATGTAAACATAGCCGAGTTTGATAGATAAAAAGTTGGCCCCATTAATACTAGGGGAGCATTGTCTAATGAGATTAAGTTGACACTATTCAATTTTTAGAAGTTAGAACCCTAACATTTATATGAGGCTTGTAAAATAGAACCTTATTAGGAAGAGTAGGAGAGGAGAAATGAACCCATAATAATTATACTTATACAAATAAAAATAATAATAATGTTTAACCATTTCAAAATGTTAAATTTGTTTCACTATGATGATCAATAGCTAATTTGTACAAGGAGGCCACAATTTATAGGGAAATGAAGACTACATAAGAGGAGAATTTATAACATAGTAGCTTGGTTGTAGTTGTTTCTTTAGCATTAACTATTTTCTCTTTTTTCTTTTGTTGTTGAATATTTTATTTGATCTCTTAAAACTTATCAATGGTACTTGATCTTCATAATGATTATTTTCTTCTTTTTCAATTATTATCATCTTAGAAGGAATACCATTTCAATTTAGAGCAGGGAGAAATGTATTTTTCTTTTAAAGTATTTAAAATATTATATTTATTTGATGGTTCCTTCTTAACCTCTTCCACTCCTTGGAAAAAATAATCCAACCACTTGAATCTCCTTATATTAATCAATTTACTTCTATGATTTATGTAGGTGTTTTTAGTGATTTACTCTTTATCCTTTCAATTTATTCATGATATACTTTAATATAGTTATAACAAGTATATAATAGTTTTTCATAATTGGATATGCCTTAAGAAACTCTTTAAACTTGAAATTATTTGATGAGGGAAGATATAAATTAAGGTTATTCTTTCTTACTTACCTCATGCTCATCCATATTTTTTGTCCATAAATATCTCAAATCAAATTGGATTTTGCAAAGAGGATAGCTATATTTTAAATACTCGCTCTTAGTCAAAGTCATTTATTTCTTTGTACAAATTTAAAATTGATTTATGTAATTTAATTTTTAATAGTTTTAAGATGGATATATGAAGAATAGTTTTAATATATATATATATAGTAAAGTGGACATATTTTTATATTTTCCTAATACTAAAAAAATTTAATAATACCTCCATTCCTTCTAATCCTAATAGAACTATTTTATTATACATTTCATTTAAACAATCTAGTTTCTTTCCTCTAAATTTATTCTTCGATTCATACATTTAGTTCACCAACCATTTTTTGAGTAATGTCATAAGACTCAAAGGCAAAATATGAAGAATTTTATCCAAGTTTCCATTGTATGTACCCTAAACTTTATATCATGAACTTTTTGATATAATTTCTCAAATAAATTTGTTAATGAATTGTTTGATATAATGCCTCAAATAAATTTCCAATAGTGTTTTTGACGGAGTATGATATAAATAGTGTTTTTGATATAATGCCTCAAATAAATTTGTTAATGAGCTATTTGATATAGGGTGCATACAATGGAAACACTATTTCTATCATACTCCATCAAAAATTACCATAAACTGTTTGATATAATGCCTCAAATAAATTTGTTAATGAATTGTTTGATATAGGGTGCATACAATGGAAACACTATTTCTATCATACTCCATCAAAAATTACCATGAACTATTTGATATAATGCCTCAAATAAATTGGAGGTGCCCTGGTAGAAATGTATGCAAAATGTGGAAGCATAGATAGGGCATGTTAATTTTTTGACAGAGTAGAAATGTATCATAGAAATAGTGTATGTTGAAAATTCTTTAGAAACTTTCAAACAAATGCAGTTTCAATTCAACAAATTTGAAAAATTTCACATTTAGGGTTTCAAAATTTAACAAACAAATACATTTTGAACTCTATGAAATTCGAATTTGACAAACCTAGTGCTTGATATGCAAGTTGGGTTGATGAAATTTGGAGAGATGAAGTTGAGTTTTCATTTTCCAGAGAGATGAAATCAAGTTTGTTCGCTGTTTGCAGATCACGTTTGTCGTTCGTCGCACGCACAAGCACAAGGAAAGCAGTAAAAAGCGAAAATGACAGTGACAAATTCAAATTTTTTTATGTCTTATTTGACGGGGTTCGATTGAACACATGTTCGACCAAACCCCTTAAAATATATGTTTTTTGTTTAGGGTTCGGGGGTCGAACATATAATGTGGTTCGACCGAACCATTGAGTTGGACCAAACCCGCTGAGTTTGGGGAAAGGAAAAAAAAATGAAATTTCCTTCCTCATAAAATTTGTAAACCACTATTGTGGTTTGACCCAACTTGATCTTAGTGCTTAAAATGCCAAATTTGGCCACAAAATCAAAGTTCAATTATTACATAGAATGGGATAAATTTGATCACACCACTATACTACACAAAAAATTTAATTCACTTTTGAAAAGCTTGCACCTAAAAATGTTACTATAGGAGCAAGAACGAGGCCTTGAAAGTTACCAAATTGAGAACAACTAAGAAACACCTGTGAGAGTCTAAAATTTCTAGAAAACCCATGCACCAAAATAAAAAACAATGACACCACTATGAAGATCATAAATTCTACCCCAAATAAAAAAAAAACTCAAAAATTGGGGGTTATGAGCCCGTGTTATGAGTGTTTGAAAATGACCTTCCAAAACCAAAATGAAAATGGATAGGGGGGCCAAAAACCTTAGGCACCTACAAACATCAACATGACACCAATAGGTGGAATATTCTCATAATATTTAAGATTCTTTAGGAATATTCTTTGTTGAAATATTCCCTAGTATTGGTGGTATAGAGAATCTCGATGGAATATTTTGATAAATATTTTGTGATGCTTGGAATATTCTCCTGGGTTGTTAGTGAGGATGGTTGGTGGTGGGGCCTACACTCATGCCATGTGGCTTCTCCTAGGCGCCTGTGAGTTCTAGCATACCTTGTTACGTAATACCTTCATAAGTAGGTACCCATACCTACTTTTTATTTTTTTATTTGTTTTTTTTTAATTCTACAAACCTTAACAAATAGCACACCTTTCTTCTAATGACTTTGAATTACAATAATAATGGTCATATAGTGCACAAAACTTAATAATGATTTTTCAAATGGGGTAGAAAGCTAAGTGGGTTTGATTTTTGGGAAAATTTCATGGCTAAGCCCAATTGAGTTATAGGAGTATCAAGATGAGTGACCTCCTAGGAATTCTTGATGATTTAACTCTGTGAGCATCACCTAGATATATCTAATGCTAATTTTACCATTCATTCTCATGAAATATGTCTATGTGGATCACTACCTATGAAACATGTGTCAGTGAGTTTGACTCAAAAATTATGTAGTCGAATGGTAATAAAACATCATAGTTTGATGCGATGCTAAAAATTCCTCCAAATTCACCTCATAGTTTTTCTTTATTTCTTGGTATCTACATCAAATCATCAACACCTCTTGTAGTGTTTGGACTTGAAATTTTATGTCTTAATATCACTCCTTGTATTGGGAAAATAACAAGTGGCTTTAGGCTCATTGAATGGGTCACATGTTTTCTCATTGAAAAACCTATAACTTGGATACCTTTCTTCTTCACAATTCTACATAATGTATCAATTTTTCCCACATTGATAACATTTTTTTCCATCTTGATTGTATCCTCTACCTCCCTAGTATCCTTCTCTATCACCTCTTCAACTATTGTAGCTCGCTAGTATCCACTATAATAATTATTCATGTAATATTGTTTTGATTAAGGGAAAAGCAGGTTTTGAATGGACCCAAAACCATTTACAATAGGTTTTTAATGGACCCAAAACCATTTACAAATAGGTTTTGACAGGAACCCGAAACCCACACAAAGAAGAACAAGCTGCACAAGGAATCAACATAGACAACCTGCAGCAAACCAACAACAGATCAAAAGAGAAACAACATGAAAATCCATATCTACTCAAAATAGAAGGTTTTGATGGGAACCTTAAACTTGAAGTAACCAAGAATTACAAAGTAAGTTTAATCCAAGAACCACCTGAGACAGTTAGGCAACCATCAGCCTAAATCAGCCAGACTACAACATACCTCTTGCCAATACTAACTAGCAGCAAACAACCAAAGACAGTCAGGAAACCATCAGCCAGAACCATCTAGAAAACAACACACCATTTTAAAACACCATCCAACAAAACCAAAATCCCCACCTCAATAGGAGAGTTGAAAATCAAAGAGAAACACTGATGATTCTCTACCCAACCACAACACCAGACAACCTACAACACCAACCCAGTCTCCACCTCAATAGGAAGGGGCTCCCCTCTATAGGAGAGGAAGAGGTGAAGCCCAAAACCATAGAGAAGAGACCATCCCACTTGATCCAAATCCTACCTCTTCACCTCAATAGAAGAGGGCTTCACCTCCAAAGAAGCAGTCTCCACCTCCAAAGAAGACCATAGCTAGAGAAACTGATAGGAAGCATCAACACCCATAATAGAGAGCACCAAAACCTCCTTTGGAAAAGAGTAAGACTAGATCGGAGATGGAAAAATAGAGCACTCCTCCACTAGCAACACAATTCCAGCCTATAACATAGACATAAGGACTTAAAAATCCAACTAAAAACCAACCAGCCAATCCAAAACAACCCAAGAAAAGATAACCCAGCTGGGCCATATCCACAAAAGAGGAAGCTCACCACTCAAAGCCAACAAATACCCATCCAAAAAAACCTAAATGGGGAAGAACAAAGAGCACAAAAAAAAAAGGAAACCCAAGAGAAACTTGGCCACCACTAAGACCAGCAACCACATAAGCCATCCAATAAACAAAAATGGAAAAAAGACAAGGGGGACCAAAAAGAGAGGGAAAGGGAAAGTAAAACCAACAAGCAAAGAGAGAAGAGAGTCAACAAGATAGTGAATAACAACCTCCAACCCTACATGCTATTCAAGGTCTAAAACATGCCAAAAACTAACTACAAACAGCTCCACTAGAGGTAGACCAACAACCACAGTCCCAATAAAAGAAAGCACCCCCCACAGAGGTAGTAAACTACACCAAATATTGTTAAGGGGTATCATAATGAGTGTTTTAAGAACCTTATAGTACTATAGTGATCATACATGGGTCTTGTGAAAAAAGTATGACTCTAGGGGACTTAGGCTATAATTTATAATTATTAATATATAGAAAATTAATAATTATTACATATTTAATACTCTTTCTATTTCCATCCTCAACTCCATCACTATCTCTTTGAAAAGATAACATGTTAAAATGATCAAAGGAATTACATTTGGTATAAGATATGTTATAGGTGGTGCTACTTTATTCAATGAAAAACTATTATCTCATGATTATCATATGTTCTTCCACCTACACCTACTCCTAATAATTCCATGTTTGATCTCAATGCAACCACTTTGCATGGTCCTTTTTTATAAGGAAATCATTCCTAGTAAGCCCTTCAATGTAATGGATTGTGCACCATAAATTTGATATTTTCCTTGGTGCTAAAAGGAACTCACCCTCCATCACATTCTACTAACATTCCTTGGTTAAGACTCAAATATGTCAACTCCTACTACAACTTCTATACTTATGACTAGTCATCCTTGTATCCTTTTCTCTTTTCCATGATTATGATTCTATCTTGGAAGTTGATTCTAATACTTCTAGAAATATGTTAAATGTCTTCCCAACCTTGGTGTCTCTAAAATAATGTATTAAATTTTATACTAACCACTTTGTTATTTACTTATGTAGTAGGATTCTTCTAGCTTTATCACTATGATCTTTTATCCTTGATCATATTCCCTTACATTCACTTTCCTTTTAAATTAAATATTCCTTGTATAAATAAATTTGTAGGAACATTTGTGAAGTGTTCAAATCATTTTAAATTTTTATCTTCAACTTATTCTAATTTAGCATATGGTTATGAATAAAATTCATAGATCATCTTGAGGATCATCCCTTAGAGTACCTATGAGGTAAAATAATTTCACATGTGCATCTATTACTCCTATCCTTTTCCAATATGATTCAAAATATAAATAGATATTCCTTTTCATTACAAGTTTCCTTTCTAAACAAAGGAAGATTCATTTTGTACCCATCAATGCACAATGATAGAGCAACTCTTCTACAAGAATCCACACTCCTATAATCATGTAAAAATATCTCACCAAATGCCTATAAATGAGAGAACAAATCTCCTCCAAGATTCCACTTTCCTTTGAAAGTGTCAAAATATCTCCTTGAGTGTCATGGAAGCCAAATCCATTCTTCGATGTACAACAAGAACAAAACCAATGTAGATATACTAAACCTTCCCTATTTTAGAGGTTACACTATCCATAAAATGAGTAAGTACAAATACACTAACCCAAAACTATTTCAAAGTTTACACTATCCAAAAATACTACTAGGAACTGTCAAGTCCCTATCCTCATTGAAAGAACACAAATGGATTTGTACTGTTGAAATAATAAACCATCTTATAGGAAGAAGTAAACTTAAGAAGTGGAAATTGTCCAACCTCCTTGTCATCTAGTCTCCTCTTTGAACCTATTACACTTTATCCATTTGATGTCACATCAAACACTCTGACAACACAAGTATGTAACTCTCTAAAATCTCTAATATTTGTAACATGAGTGATTGTAAAAGTGCAAGCAAAATGTAAAGCACACTTGGTCATGATTAATATAAAAAATGATAGGGTGTTGGATTCCACCAACATTGCACTCGATTACAATGCAGTCAAATTACGTGAATGTAAAACTCATTATAACTCCATCCTAGAAAAAAATCATTTCTTCATTTACAACACACATTAACCTTATCACTTTATTAGAAAATATCAAAGACTCAAAAATATAGAAATAAATCACACACCATAGAAAATGAAAAAATCCTTTATTCCTCAACAAAAATAATATTTATGGCAGTATTGGCATAGTGTAATGGTTGAATTGTGGTGTTTTGATTCTTTCCACCAAGATTCAAACCCTATTAGGGTGTTATTGTTGAATGTTTATGTCAGGGATGAGGTCCCCTGTTTGTGATCTCACTAGCTTATACGTTTGGATCAAAAATATTTACCCCTTAAAAAAAACACAAATAATTTGATAAAAGATTTTTAATTTTACCCTCTCTTCTCACCCTCAAGCCCACCCCAACCCCTCTTACTATACAAAACTGAAAAATCCCTTCACATTTTTTCTCTATTTTTTTTTTCTTTTTTTAGTTTATCAATTATTTCTTATCTAAATATCCACACCTCCAAATAGACATCCAATGTAGAAATGAAAAGAAAAGTATTCAATGTAAAACTAAAATTTCATGTTGACATCCAACTTTCCTCCAACCAACTATAATGTACCATGAAACTTTCATTTCAGCAATACCTTAATCATTGAAATCTATCTTTTTTGAGCACCTTCTCCATGGTTACAACGTCCTTCACAAGCCAATATCAAATATATTTTATTAAAATGGCTTAAATTTCATTTCAAACATGGTATGCATGCACGCCAAGTTCTATAAAAAATTGAATAAATGTACAACTTATACAATTTTATTCTCCTCATACTATATTCTCTACCCCTAAGCCCACCTCACATACCGATACTAGGGCTTCAATACATAATAGGAATTATGCTTTCCAATTAAAACATAAAAATGTGGTGACTTTAGAATTAGTATTCATAAACTAGGGTACATTTTCATTATTTCTATAATTTCATTGGGATATAGATCAACAAGGTGTATAGATTGACTATCAACCTCAATGGTGAGCCAATTAGACCTGGATATGTATCTTTTAGGGTGATGGGAATGATTTGGAAATGGTTGTGATTGATTACCCTAATTAAATTAAATGACCTAATGCAATAAATGTAATTATCTAACAATTGATAAACAAAAATAGTCAAGTTTTGATAGATGTGGAAGGTGTAGATGATTGTGTACCTTCCCAAAAAAATTGGTTTTTCTTAGGCCTATAAGGACAAGGTCACCCAATGGCTAGTGAGTCATTGTATTCTTTTTTGCTCAACTTTTGGGGTCCTTTGATGTCAGATTTGAGCTTCTATTTTATTCCTATCCTAGATAGTCAGAATACCATAAATAAATCATGTAGGTGAGTTTTCGTGTCTTGACTAGGTTGATGACAACAAATGCAACAATAAAAAATGGAGATCTTCAAGATCTCTTCAATCCACTTCAAACCTACAACCTGCACATTCACAAAGAGGGAAAATGTTATGCATATAGGGGCTTGCCTTAGTCAAACCCCGTGTTAGTTTTTCCACTTCCACAATGGCAATGTTAATGGTAAAACCTTGAATGGAAAGCAACGAAATGATGAATTAACACAATGTTGCAACTCACCACCCTTCAATGGCTTCCTTGAAAGATTGAATTCATACACATCTCTTCAAGGATCTTGGATCTTACTTGATATATTTGCTTGAATGCTCAAATTCATGAATGATTGGATACCTACAACAATGTTAGCCTTGAAATAAGATTAACATGAACACACATAAAATTTGACATGATTTTGGATCTTGAATTGTTGTAATAATGCTTTGCTATGCTACTCTTGAATTTCTCTTGAAGTTTACCTTTAACTTGCTAGATTTCAAATGATAAAATAACTAGGTATTTATAGGTGTTTATCCAATTTCCTAAAACTTAGATTCCAATAATGACACTTCATATTTGAGTTTTGGATATTAAAATACTACCAATAACATATTTGAATTTAGGTCCTAGCTAAGGAGGGGGCCCCATTCTCCTTTGGGCAAATGGGTCCTAACCCAAAATTCCAAAACACATTTGATCCAAGGTGATTTAATGATTGAATGCATTTGTTTAATATTGGTTCACCTTCAGAGAATGGTAAAAATAAGGCTTTGGAATGCATAATTAGAAAATTATAAGCTTAATTAAGTCCAATAAATTAGGGGCCAAAATCATAATGTGAAATTGTAAAGGTATATGTAATTCTCTACACAACATTTAGCCCCCACTTTAGTGAAAGTATGAACTTGTGCTCAAACTCACACTAAAGTATAGAAATATAGGTCAAGAGGAGTTTAATTGTCCAAATGTTAGAGAGATAGGATAACTAAGGTTCAAGGAGGTGGTCACGCCCCTAGGATCTAAAATCCCATGGAAAACCAACATAGGCACAAAGGAACACACACGCAACGTATGATATGTAGCAAGACAAGATATACAAACATACAATGTCAAAATTAATGTAAAAAGAAAAGGATGTACTAGAAAGTTGCAATATACTATGTGTCCATGAACTACATTACTCACAAGGGCTAGTTAAGTCTGATATTCACTTTGTGAGCCTCAAAGACAAAGTAAAATGTGAGACACACACTAGGTCTGAAAGGTGTGCCCATAAAAAGGTGGAAAAATGAGAATGATGCACCAGGTCTACAGGTATGTACCCATGACACACTTGATCCAAGGTGATTTAATGATTGAATGCATTTGTTTAATATTGGTTCACCTTCATAAAATGGTAAAAATAAGGCTTTGGAATGCATAATTAGAAAATTATAAGCTTAATTAAGTCCAATAAATTAGGGGCCAAAATCATAATGTGAAATTGTAAAGGTATATGTATTCCCTACACAACATTTAGCCCCCACTTTAGTGAGAGTACAAACTTGTGCTCAAACTCATACTAAAGTATAGAAATATAGGTCAAGAGGAGTTTAATTGTCCAAATGTTAGAGAGATAGGATAACTAAGGATCAAGGAGGTGGTCACGCCCCTAAGATCTAAAATCCCATGGAAAACCAACATAGGCACTAACGAACACACATGCAACATATGATATGTAGCAAGACAAGATATACATACATACAATGTCAAAATTAATGTAAAAAGAAAAGGATGTACTAGCAAGTTGCAATATACTATGTGTCCATGAACTACATTACTCACAAGGGCTAGTGAAGTCTGATATTCACTTTGTGAGCCTCAAAGACAAAGTAAAATGTGAGACACACACTAGGTCTGAAAGGTGTGCCCATAACAAGGTGGAAAAATGAGAATGATGCACCAGGTCTACAGGTGTGTACCCATTTTTCAAACCATACCAAGAGTTATACTCCCTAATAACTTTGATAAGTTTCCATAAAAATGATCAAAATGCTTTACCAATGCTTACACTAGGTTCAACTTGTGAATGAAGTGAAGCCAAGAAAATGTCAAACATGGTTGGAAAGTTGTATTATGCTAGGTTCCATGAAAATAAAAAGGCTTAACATCTTAGCAAATAGAATAAATAAAATTATTAACGTCTTAGCAAATAGAATAAAAATAAAAGGCTTAACATCTCAACAGAAAAAAATAAAAATAAAAGGCTTAATGTCTCTGCTGATGAAATAAAAATAAAAGGCTTAACATATCAGTGGGAAAAATAAAAGGACAGTGCCACAAAACCTCAAAGGATGTTGTAATAACATCACCAAAAGGTCATGATAAAAAAACAATCAAAGGCGACTTGCTTAATCCATGAAAGGTCACACCTTAGGGAATACCACACTTGATATCACCCCCAAGAGAGGACTAACAAAGGAATAAAAGATTCACATCTTAGGGAATATTAAACATAGCATTACCACCAAGAGGAATGTCATATGCCAAGAAAATATCACACTATTGTGGGACATCATTGAATCTAATATGACCACAAAGGAGACACGTCACATGGATTAAAAATACTGCACCTTGATCAACAAGGTCACACTTCCTAGGAGATGTATGTTATCATCACTAAGAAGAGACCACTTCTTATGCAAACAATGAAAAAAGGACTATATGCCCCCCTTTAAAATGTTAGTGTACTTGCTACACTAACATTTTAAGGAGACACAAAAGGGATCCCTTGCTAGAAGGAATGCACCTAGGAAAAGGCTACCTAA
Organism: Sequoia sempervirens; assembly: GCA_007258455.2. Lineage (NCBI taxonomy): Eukaryota > Viridiplantae > Streptophyta > Pinopsida > Cupressales > Cupressaceae > Sequoia > Sequoia sempervirens. The sequence goes on along the minus strand of VDFB02131188.1, from coordinate 21,483 downwards.
CCCCTTGCTTCCCAAGTATCATGATGAAGATGAGCCCAAAATAGTTGAGATATTGCTCCTTGCAAAATGAAGTATGATTACATAAAACAAAGTTTATACCCCCATGTGTGGTAGTGAATATGTTATGATGCTACAATGACCACATGACAAGGAGCAGAAACTAATGCTATTGATGATGATGAGTAGGTGAAGTATTATTCATACCCAAAAATTCCCTTAGGGACATATTCCCACATATTAGTTTAGGATGCACCAAAGTTAAAGTTATCTTAGAAGAATATTGTGTGATGACATTGATATTAAGTGAGGGTTTCTTTGATTTTTTATTTTATTTTGAAGGATAATAATCAAGACCTCTTGTTTTTTCTTGTGTGCTAGGCTCTATAGGGACACATATACCTTGTTCTTTCACTCCACCCTTTTCCATTATAGCCAAATTATTTCAAGAGTTGATAACCTCTTCCATAAAGTCTTCAATTTCTTTCGACTTGAAGGTGTTTTTTCATAGTCACTTTCATTATAGGTAGATGTGTAATCCATGTTCTCCTTACTACTACAAGTTGTGGAATCAGATGTTGTTGATGAGTCAATGATAGATTGTTTTGATACCATTGCTTCTTCTTTCTCTTTTTCTGATTTGTGTGTAATCTTGTACTCTCCTATAAATGTAGGTTTGAAATCTAACGATCCCCAATAATCATCCAATAGCTTTGTTTGGGTGAAAATCTCTCATGTTTATCCTCAACTTGTAAAGGTATCACTTTTGTAGTTGGTGTCAATGTGCTAAGGGGATTTGTCATTCCTTTTTTAGTTTGTAGTTGCAACTTTCAAATTTTAGAACAAATTTTACTATGTAAACCTCATTGTTGTAAATGTATTTCAACATGAGATGTAGCATTGAAGGCATTGATTCATTTCATGAATCCATGGTATGCCCAAGAGGAGATTATATGAAAGATCATGAGGCATGACATGGATAGGAGTTTGTAATGTAACCTTACCAACCTTGATAGGACGTGTTATTACACCAAGTGGTTGTTTTCCCACATTGTCAAAAGAACGAATAGAAAACTCCACTGGTTGAAATTTAGTCTTATCCACCCCAATTCTATCCAAATGGTTCACACTAAAAACATTGATCCCCGAACTATTGTCAAGAAGGGTATGCCTAATCCCACCTTGTTAATAACAAACAATATAATCTAAGAATCATTTTTCTTTTACTTTTCCAAGGGAGGTAATTCACTTTGATGAAACACAATGTCTAGATTAAGTTGATTCATATTCTCAATCAAAGCTTCCATATCATTTGGTTGCGCACTAGGAGGGAAAGTTTTTGCAAGGAATTTTGAAGCATGCTATGGTAAACATGTGATGTTTGAATGAGATTCCACAAAGATATCTTAGCAGGAGTGTTATGAAGTTGTTCTACAATATCATACTCCTTTCCACTATTTTGAGGTAAACAAGGGGCACTAGCTAGCACAAGTTCTGTGAATGGTATCAATGAAGGAATGGTTTGTGTTTTTCTTGGTTGCATATTGCTTCTAGTGTTATATGTGTGAGCTATATTATGATAACTTGGTTGCTTCGACACATGATTAAACTAGAAATTTGTCTTGTAAAGTTTAAGATAATACCTAGAGGTTGAGGAGGTCTTATAATGAGAAGTGGATTAGAAGGTGGCTTAGGAGGTCCAAAAGGAGTTTTAGGAGTTCCAATAATTAGAGGAGATCTATTGGTCACTTTTGCATTCGTAACCTCAACAAATTTTATCTCTTGTTGATGATTTTCTAATGAGGGGAGATCTAAGGTGACCTTAGCATCTTTATCTAAGCAAGCCATCTTACCATATTTTGAAAGGAATGTATCAATGATTTTATCTTCTTTCCCAACAATATCTTCCCAAGTAGGGGAAGTGGGGAGAGAGAAACAAACAAGATTCTCATGATGCTCAATGATTGGGTCTTCAAATACCAAGATACCTTCATCACAAGTAGGAGAGGTATCGAGAGAAGAAAAAATATGATTGTTATGATTGTCAATGATTGCATCCTTTTGTACCAAAATATTCTCACAAGTGGGAGAGGTGTTGGGAGATGAATGAAGACTAGGCAAAGTGATATTAAGAAATGTGTCAATGATTTCATCTTCTTGCGCCATAATATCTTCCCAAATGAGAAAAGTATTAGGAGATGTACCAACAAGACTCTCATGGCACTCAATGATTGAATCTTCTAACACCAAGGTACCTTCATCACAAGTAAGAGAGGTATTGGGTAAAGAAAAACTATGTGTAGTGCTCCACAACGCAACCCTAGGGGAAGTTGCAATTAACTACTAAAACGTACTAATTTTTATTTTGTTTAAGTACAATTAACATGCAAGTTCACTACCCATTTCCAACAACCCCTAAGGTTACAAGACTGAGTTTACTTAAAACCCAAAGAAGAAACATGAATTGAAACCATAACGTTTAATTACTTAACAAATTAAATATGCATACATTCCATACATGATAAAATTACATCCAAGCATAAGAGATACCACATGTTTCCAAATAATGATAATTTACAATATGATTACAACTCTCATTCCCCGAATGAGGTAAATCCAGTAAATATGGTTGCAAATTACATCATTCCACCTCGATAAAAAATGAGGGGTAATAAATTACAATATTATCTGAAAAGAATAAAGCATGAAATGAAACTGGATCCCACAAGCTCTCCAATTGGAAATCTCATCCACACGAACAAGAAGACGACCCAACAGATTAAGGTGCACGTTCCACCCAACCATGTGGTACCTGAAGGCTCACCCCCCATGCTATGAGATAGTAACAAGGATTCCTAAACAAGACCATCTACCTCTAGACACAGGCTACACATAACTTAACTGAATTAAATACAAGTACAACATCACATAACACAATGGTTACAATGTTTCCAGAGTTAAATAATCAATTACATCACTAATACAAACATACTGCTGACTTAGGAGAAGTGTCATCACAATGTTACATGGGATATCCTGGTAAGTCTTCCTAGGTCCCGACCCCCATCTCGGGATATCCTGGAAACCTCTAATGACTCCCGGACCCTCTTGCAATCCAATGTGGAATCAGTTATCTCTCGTAAAGACGAGATAACAATCTTTCTATTCTAGGCCTTCTCATCCTGTCCCAAGTCTATACAAGCCCTTGTGTCTATGAGAGAGGAAAAATTAATCTTGTTAAGTGTTCGATACAACCTAAACCTCTAATAAGTTTATTTACATTATCATTAAATTAACTAACTTACAAAGAGTTACCCTGACACCACTTTGTGTGTCGGCCCTCATTGCAAGCCACTCCTCTAAGACAACACGTGGAATAGCTCCACACCCAATGGTACACAAGTGTGACCTAAGGAGAATAACTCCCTATCTATGACATAAAGTCAACACACACTGTTCATGATAACCGGGTATAACACTGGATCCAATAAGATGCACTACCCAAGGCAATTCCAAGGTTGACTAAAAAATTATGACAACCCACACAATCACATGAAAACCCCATCTAAAAGACTTACATAACAAATAACTTCATTTGCCCAACATCACGAAAGAGGGAGATTTCATAACGAAAAGAAAAATTAGACAAATTACTATCCTACTTTAGGATTTCCTAAATCCAAGCAAGGCGATAACATATTGCATGTAATTGAATAAGAATAATTAACATTATTTGCAACTACTCAAAAGTAATTAAAATTATATTAACAACGCTAAGGAACTTAACCTAATAATTTAATTCCGTTTTCTCCAATTACACATAATAATAAAATTCAACTTTTTAAATAAAGTCAATTTTATTTCAATCTATGATAATAGAATAATCATCTTAAAATCCATATATTTAAATATTTAAATATTATTTAAATATATATATATATATATTTTAAAAACATTTTATATTCCAACTAATTAAAAATAAATTCCAATTATTTAAAATATATATTATATATAATATATATTTCAATAATAATAAAAATATTTATTTAAATTATAATATATTATATATATAATATATACATATTATATATAATATATATTATATAATATATATAATACAAAATAAAATTAATAAAGAAAACAAAATTAAAAAAAAAGTGAATTTTCTTTTTACTGGCCCCACGGGCCCCCAAAGGGAGAGGGGACGTACCCATAGGCTGCACCCAGCCTCCCCTGTGGAGGCCAGAGTTGCCTATGGCAGCGCTTCCCCCACACACAATGTCGGGAGCACTGCCACAACATCACCCCTTCACTAGGGTGTGGGTTGTGCGCAGCTATGACTGTCGCGCACCCCACCCCCCTCAATACACCATATTTAAATTTTATTTATAAAAACCTGAATATATATATATATATATATATCTTCATTGTTTTACAGTCAAATTTTGCAGCTTTTCTACAGAAAATTTACAATAAAACTATTTTTTTCAAACACAATTTCCTGGTTTCAATTTCAATTTGATATGAAACATTTCAACTCTCAAATAGATATTTTTAAACTTCATTTTGATTTCTTTCCATTTTCTATTGTTAAAATTGAAAATTTATGTTGCAAGTTTTGTTTTTCTACAAACAATTTAAGTTTCTTCAAGATTTCAGCAGGGTTTTCAAAAATGAACTTGCAACAAGTTTTCAAAACTAAAAAACCAGATTTTCAAAACAATAAAAGAAACAAGAAAAACATGTTTGAAGCTTGAAGGAGAATCTAGTGTTGAGTTGCAATTCCAATTCTTTCAAAAACCTTTTCAAATCTTCACTCCAATCCCCAAATGCATCCACAATAAGAGAGAATCCTTTCTTTCTTCCTCACAACACAAATTTTCAAGAATGAACTCCCTTCTATTTTTCCCCAAATTTGGTCAATATACTCTAAAATATCCCATCCACCATAGTTATTGCTCCTTTATCTATTTTGGAGATATTTTATTTTTTAAAAAAAATTAAAACAAACAAATTTCTTTCAATATGACTTTATTTCTTTATTTTATTTTTTTAAAATTTCTATTTCAAAAAGAATTTGGATGCTTGTAAAAAATTCATTTCCAAAAGAATTTAACTTTAAAAATTTTATTTTCAAAAACTTTAACACTTTTTCAAAATTTCAATTCAAAAGGAATTTAACACTTCTAATTTCCAAAATGAATAACTTGATTTAATTCCACACAATTAATTTAAATAATATATAAAATAAATCTAATCCAAAATTAGATCATTTTATTAATTAATAAATTAAGTAATATTTCTAACACTACAACTAGATTTATTTAATAAACAACCTAAATACAAAAAAGCCATTTATTTACCTTTTTCAACTTGAAATTAAATAAATCAAGGAGAGATGAACAACAAAGAAGCAACTTAACCCAACTAAAATCCAATGACACACTATGACTAGGGTGATGAATTGGCACAAAAAACCTAGCTACTATCTCCAATCGAATACCATTGGCCAATGGACACGCTCAAACCTATGAAATCAGGTGGAGTCGATGTCCTATACCTGTCACCTGCAAACAAAGAGTATATCAGACATGCATATATATATATATATATAACACCGTGAAAAGGAAATCTCAGAATCGTAGGGCGCTCGCAAGCGAGTGGTACAATCCCATCCCCTTCACCAATACAAAATCACTAACTCATGAGTCTAACATCAATAATATACTCAAAAGCATAAAGCATCATTAATTAAATATCTGCTAAGCTAATCCCAAGCATGCCATAATGATAACATCAGAGTAAAATACCATCACATCAAAATATAACATTTGCATCACTTTATAGTTAGCGATCAAATAGTAACCAAGTACCATAGTCAAAGTATAACAGAAACAAACATAACAAAGAAGAACACTGTCCAATCAAAAGAGCCAAAATGGAGGGGTGCTACACTATGGTTGTCATGATTATCCATGAATGCATCCCCTTGTACCAAAATTTTTCTCACAAATGGAAGAGATATTAGGAGGGTGACTACCATGCTTGTTAATGGATTCATTTCTTTTCCTTAGATTATGCTCATAATTAGAGAGATTAAAATCATACAAGCCATGTGATGCCTTATGAAAATCATATGCTTGAAAAGGAAACATGTCTCTACTCACGGCCTAGGGTTTTGAATTTGTGCAAAAATAAAAATTAATCTACCCAAATTATTTAATGCTTTAGAAAATGTAAACAATTGTCCTACAGATCTGATGATTTTCAATATCGAAATGTAAATTTTTTTCCCAAATTTGCAACAAATAAATAAAAATGACATTTTTCTTGCACATGTAATAACATTTTTCACGAATTTCAAATTAGACAAGTGCAAGCAGAAATAGAATGATAATGTAGAGACAAAAAATTGTGCAAAAATTGTCTGAGACACCTGTACAAGGGTAGGGTCACCCAATGGTGAATGGATCCTTGTTTATGGTTCAAAAAACTAAAAAATTAAAGTTTTATGTTATTGTTTAATGTTTCTCTCTCTGGTTGCAAACAAGCTACACATGATATTTTTCCATATTTTGCTCAATCTAGGACCATGTAATGCAAAATGCAAGTGCGCAACAAAGTCGAAAATGTTTTGATAAGTTTTAAATTTAAATTTTAGATGTAAAATGCACAATATTTGACTAATTCTAAGAAGCCACAATGTTCATGAAAATGATGATTTTGATGCAACTTTGAAATCAAACAATGCAATGTTTTTCACTTTGTGGACTATATGAAAGATGTCTAAATACATGCAAATATAAATTCCACTTTTGGGTTTTGCAGGCACAAATAGACTGAGAAAGTAGAGACAAAAATATGTGAAAAAGTTTGTTAATACACTCAAGTACAAGGACAGGGTCACCCAATGGCTATTGAATCCTTGATCAAGGTTCTAAAAACTAAAAAAGTGAATGTCTAAGTTGGTGTTTAAGGCTGATTTTCCTACTTGCAAATAGGTTTGGCAATGATTTTTTTCCAAATCTAATGAATGTAAATGCAAATATATGACAATTTTGGAACAAAATGATACTTTTTTAATGCAATTTTGAAATGAAAATCTGATCTAAATGATCGAAACACACTACAATGTAATCCATGATGCAACATGAATGCAATATTTTAGGATTTTTATATTTTTATGATGTAATATGCAACCCTAAATGAGAAATGCAATACAATATAATGATGCAAAACCTAGATCTAGAGTTTGAAAGACTATTAAATTAGAAAGTTATGATATCAAACATTAGGTTCACCAAAATGAAACATAAAAATTTGGTGACCGTAGAATTAATATTCATAACCAAGGGTACATTTCCACTATTTCTATAGTTTCATTGGGATATAGATCAACAAGGTGTATAGATTGACTATCAACCTCAATAGTGAGCCAATCAGACCTAGATTTGTATCCTTTAGCGGGATGGGAATGATTGTAATTGATTGCCCTAATTAAATTAAATGACCTAATGCAATAAATGCAATTATCTGACAATGAATAAATAAAAACAGTCAAGTTTTGGTAGATTTGGAAGGTACAAATGACTGTGTACCTACCCAAAAAAATTGGTTTTGTTAGGCCTACAAGGACAAGATCACCCAATGGTCGTTGCATCCTTTTATGCTTTTTCTACACAAAATTTTAGGTCCTTTGATGTCAGATATGAGCTTTTATTTTATGTATGTTCTACAGTCAGAATGTCATAAATAAATACTTTAGGTGAGTTTTTATGTCTTGACTAAATTGATGACAACAAATGCAACAACGCAAAATGGATCTTCAAGCTCTTTTCAATCCACTTCAAACATGCAACCTGCACATTCACAAAGAGGGAAAATGTTGTGTCATATAGGGGCTTGCCTCAATCAAACCCCATGTTAGTGTTTCCACTTCCACAATGGCAATGCCAATGATAAAATTTTAAATGGAAAGGAAAGAAATGATAATGAACACAATGCTGCAACTCACCACCCTTTAATGGCTTCTTTGAAGGACTGAAGACTTACACATCTATTCAAGGATCTTGGATCTTGCTTGATAGATTTGCTTGAATGCTTGAATGATTGGAGACCTACAACAATGTTAGCCTTCACATAAGATGAACATGAACACACATAAACTTTGACATGATGTTGGATCTTGAATTGCTATAATAATGCTTTAATATGTTGCTCTTTAATTTCTCTTGAAAATAGTATTTTCTCTTGAAGTTTGCCTCTAGATTGTTATAGTTGAATGATAAAATAATTAGGTGTTTATAGGTGTTTATCCAATTTCTTGAAAATTAGATTCCAAGAGCCCACACTTCATATTTGAATTTTGGATATTAAAATACCACAAATAACATATTTGAATTTGGGTCCTGGCTAATGAGGGGGACCCATTCGCCCTTGGGTGAATGGGTTCTAACCCAAACTTCCAAGACACACTTGATCCAAGGTGATTTAATGATTGAATTCATTTGTTTAATGTTGGTTCACCTTTGGGGAATGGTAAAAATAAGGCTTTCGAATGCATAATTTGGAAAATCAGAAGCTTAATTAAGTCTAATAAATTAGGGGCCAAAAACATAATGTGAAATTGTAAAGGTATACAATAAATTCTACACTACACCAATCAGTTTGGAAACTCTCTAAAGAGACTCCAATAACTAATGTACATACACTCCAAATTCATGTTGCTTGTGCATGGCAAATACAATACACCTTTTGAAAATGTCAAAAAAATTCTCCAATGTGTGTCATACAGACTTTGTCTTCAAACAAAATCATTCCCAAAGACACTAAGTTTGTTGGATACTTTTGTATTACCTCATGGAATAAGATGAAGATACAATCAAAATTTAGTTTCATATATCACCCACAAATTCATGGGAAAATATAAATTATGAATAGGATTTTGGAAATTTATTGAGATTTTTGGAAAGAGAGAAGATAGGAAATTAGGATATGGTCTCAGTGCAAGTACAATTTAGAATTGTAATTCAATGAACACAAGTACAAGGAAAACAACATTTGTGGTAGCATAGAGCAATAGTTTGAGGAATGTATTAGATTTGTGCAACATCAAAAGTGAGGAGACATGAAATAGTTACATACAGAGACTAGAATTCAATTGGAGAAACTAAATAGTGGATACAAGAAGAAGTTAGGTGAGTAGAGACATGATATGAAGTAATGATATAAATAAGAAAGGCGAAATTCTTAGTTTGTATATATAACAATTTGAAGAAGGAGAATTTTGGTTTTTGTGCAGTAATTAGAAAGTTTGATTTAGTAAATACATATGAAATATACTTACTTAATGACTTACTAATATCACCAATGTTTAACATTGCAAACCTATATTAGTATCATGATGGAGATTTAGACAGGGTCAGAGCAAAGGAAGAATGATATAAATAGACAATATGATGCTAGAAGGAAGATATTAAAATCTATCTAGATAGTTGAGTTAGAAGAAGTAATAGAAATAGCAAATATAAAATATATATGGTCAAATGGATGAGAATTCTAATTAAATATCCATCTTATACTTCAAAGGTTGAGGTAGATCATTTTGGTTACTCTCTAGCCTATGGAAGTTAGGGACTTACTTTTTAAATTATCCTAGGCGTTTGATGTAAGAGCATCCTAATTGTGAGAGAAATATCACATCACTCAAAATATTTTTCAGGTTTGTTTATTTGTTTGTAGGTTATCAATAGTTTCCAATCATCCTTTGATGACCACAACTTTTGGTTCTTACTACAAAGGCCTATTACAAGATTACACCATAATCCATTTTAAGAGTTCCCAATTCTCACTAGAGCTTCAAGATAGATCACTCTACAATCACTTGAAGTGGTTTCTCAAAAATATTTGTTGGTTGAAAGTTATGACTTTTTTCAAATCCTAAAGGATACCTATTACACATTTAAGGATACATGCTACATCTTACCCCAAGCCCTTCAACACCTTGCAATAGACATGGATCATTCCTAAGGTTGAGAACCACTATATAAATACCACTCATGATCATTTAAGGGATGTGAGAAGCATATAGGTTAGTTACAACTTTGAAAGGTTCAATATTATAAATATTTTAGAAGTTTAACAGCGAACTAAAGAACTTTGTAATCTCATATGAGAATTAGGCCTCATATTGCAAGCACATTGTAGTAGATTGTAATCTATTTTACAACTTTGAATCAAAGAACATATTGTTATTTGTTTATGGATTCCTGTTGCGTTTGTTTATTTGATTACATAATTGAATAATTCTTAATTAGACCCTCTAACCATAACTGTATCATATTAAACAAATAACTTTATTGTGTGTGCCTAAATTTTTCTTTCTAATTTTCCCTTTTATATCCTACAGCGATTAATTTTATAATTTAAATAAAATTTCACTGTTTACTCTTAATATAAATAATTCTTCTCAGGTTTTTCTTTCTAAGACAGACGTAATATATATCAAGTTTATAAACGAAATGGAAAGAATGGGAACCAAATCTAAAATAGAATGATAACCTTGGAGGAAAGAACTGTTTAAGTACAAAAAGATGTAGATGCTATGCTAAGCCACTTAAACAAATATGTTAAATTAAAGGTACAATTATATCCTATGCAAGTAGTGTATATTGCTAATGATGTCTGCTTATATATCTTGTAATTCTTTATGTTTTGTTTTCTTCTGGTATAAGCATGGAGAGAACAATTCAAACATACAAGCATATCAATGCTCAGAATATGCAGCAAAATACAGTCCCTGAAGACCCTGACATTCAAGTAAATCTTTGAAACTACAATTTTGGCCAATATTTGCGAAGAATTGTATTTTAGTTGAATTGGGTTGACTCTAACAATGTAAAATCTTCAGAACTTGGAGTTTTGGCAAGAAGAATACAGAAAACTTAGGCAACAAAGTGACAGTCTCATCACTTCCATCAGGTTGTACTTCTATATTGAACTTGAAATACACTTTTATGCATTGATATATGATTTTAGCTTTTAAAATTTTCAGCAGAGAAGCTATGATCATTTTGCATTGTTCATGCTTTTCAAATTAACACAGAGAAACTGATGGCTTAATATGACAGGCATCTGATGGGAGAAACATCTACATCATTAAGCATAAGGGATCTCCAGCAGCTGGAAATTAGGCTGGAGAAGGGCCTTAGGTAAATAAGATTAAAGAAGGCAGTTCAAGCGAGGATGAAAGTTTGGATCTCTCTTTAAATATATTACCTTCTAGTTTCCCCCTTGTCCCTATCAATATGTTGACCTCTATTTCTTGTTTCTCTCTCTATATATATTGCCTTCTAGACATAAAAACAAGAAAAAATAGTTGGGTGTTTAATCACAAAAATTGATAAACGTGGTTTTTGTTTCCCTAAACAGGAGGAAATGCTACTTGAGGAGAATGAGAATTTGAAAAGAAGGGTAGGAGACAGTAAAATTCTTCACCTATAAGCACTTGTCAAGATTGTAAACCACCTATTTCTTCTTCAAATATCAACAAAATAGTACAGTTTATTATATCCATTTCTAGTTTAGATTGTATGCTCTATCCTCATAGATGAAGGTATATATCTTAAGATTTGATAAGTAATTTGTTTTCAGGAAGGTATCATACTCCTGAACAGTATATTACTGTGTAGGTTTAGTGTAAATTTCTTTTTTCTTGCCATGCTGGTGTACATGAAACATGACGATAATTTTCTTCTCAGATAGAGGAAATTGAAGGTTACACAAGTATAACAGAGCAGGAGAGTATTTCTGTGGATGATGTGCAAAATATCCAAACAACAGTCTTGGATAAATCTGCACAGGACTCGAATCGCAATGCTGTTGTTATTCAAACTGATCTTCAACTTGGGTAAGTAATTATGTATATTTTAGATTCTCTCTAAAGAGTTCAAATCCTAATCAGATTGGCCTTACTAGCTACATTAACTATATAGTTTTCATATTTTCATACATCTCATGATTAAATATCCCAATGTCTGTTCTAACTTACCAGCATAAAGTGTTTCTGTTACCAGCCAATGACAATCTTAAATTCTATCTTCTAGCAGGTTTCTTGAAATGGGTGTTATGAGAGATGATTCTCATTCTACTCATAAATCATCAAACACTGAGTTGTAATGTTTTTACCCAACTTTTCATTCCCCATGTTAGCCTGTATTAGGGGGGAACAATGCTCAAGTTGTTTTCCCTCTAAATGTGATTGAATATGTGTTGATTACTCTTGTTCTCTTTGTCAACATCAAGCTAGTTAATCCCTCATGGCCTATTTGTGTGTGGAAATTAATTATTTACTTTACTTCCTTCTCATTGACTCTATGAAAATCTCTAATAACTAATTATGTGTTCACCATTGAAAAATACAGATACAGATAAAGCTGGAATAGTTTGACAGGAAATCTACTTCACGAGGGCTCTGCTGCCCCACAGGAAAACTGAAAGATGCAGTAGGACATTTTCCTTGGTGTACTATATTTAGATATTATTTATATATATAAAAAAATCCTACAGTTCTCTTATTTACATAAAAACGCTTAGAGTTTCTCTCAATGTATAGAGTTCTCATTCAGGTCATTCCAAAGTCAAGATCTAAACAGACTTGTTTAACAATGTGATAAAATTCATAAATTTTTTAATGTCTATAAATAAATTGAAAAATTATTGATATCAAGTTTCCATAATTTAATGTTGTTATTTTTTTTTCTTCTAATTTTTTATTATTCTAATAATGGATCACTTAATGTAAAAATTCCAAGACAAATTAGAATATTTGTGTTATGTTGGACTGTTCATCTCCTTTTGCTGTTCTATTTTTTTTAACCTGAGTCATATGCTATTATTTCCATGGCCTTTGTGGCTTTTGGTTACTTGTCTCTTTCTGCTGTTTTCTTTGTTCTCTCTGTGGACACTGCATCTACTATATGCAAGTATTGACTTTTGCTGTTAGGGGATGCTTGTTTGGGTGGTTCTTATCTTTAGGTTATTTTTTAATTTTTTTTTATGTTTTATTTTTTATTGAGTTTTGTTTGATTTATTTGTAATTTTTTTATTATGTAATTTTTTATTTGATTTATTATGTAATTTTAGATTTATTATTTACTTACAAGAATTGTTTCTCACTTTTCTTTATTTTTATGTGAAGAATATGAATACTTTCTGAAATATTTGTTGAGAAATAATTTTGTCACTGTGAAAATCATCAGACTCATTTAATGGACAGGAACAAACCACATAAACAATTGGAGAAATCATTATCAGATTAACATTCTCCTTTACGTTTGAAAGGGACAGTTCTCTTGTATGATGGGATTTTGTGTTTTTGAGTACTGTTAACCAGAAAGTACCAAACATTGGAGAGGGACAATTCTCTTGTATGATGGGATGTTGTGTTCTTGAGTACTTTTCATCAGAAAGTACCAAAAGGCAAACAAGGAAATGCAGAAAAGCAAAACGAGAAGAGTGGGTAAAGGGGACAGCAGATAGATAACTAATTGGACATAAGAACAATCAGCTTCAGAAAGAATGGCTGACATAAAAACATCAATTCCTCATGAATATTAAAACAGAAAATATCTCTTCCCTTATAAATAAATTTTTTCCCTTCCAACTGTAACCGCTTCTTTGAAAATCTTATTATTATTTTTACAAAATCATTAATATTCACTTTCCACGAAATGACTCCTAGAATTCCTTCTAGCCTTGGTGGACTTTAATGTATTTTTCAATAATATTGTTTTTTATCACCACCTCTAGATGGTTCGAATCATCTTCCACATTCGTTCGTTCAATTGATACAACTAAATCCTTGTTAAATATCAAACGGCCTGCTCCTTTAGCTCAGTGCGAAGTTCAAGGTCTTTGGGATGCAGATGTAAACAGCTTCGATTTGCTCCCAGATTTCATAGATAACCTGCGCGATAGTTAGTCACCCTTGCCAATGCAAAGTGAAGCTTGATAAGAACTTAGAGATTGAGAAATTGGTGAAGAAGCCGTTTTCTTCATTAATACCTCGGAGACAACAAAAACAAAGGATGTCAATCAAAAGTTTTCAGGCAAATTCATGGTCAACAATTTACCGTCAGAAAATTTATCATAACAATTTATCGCCATGACAAATTCAGCTATCAGCAATTCATCGCTGTGGATAATTCATAGTATTAACAATTTTTAATATATACTTACAAGATCTCGAAATTATATAGTTGTTACATGTATATTTATTTGCAATAGTACAATAATAGAGATGACTGATATTGTTGTATAATTGGTTTACTAGAATAAAATAAAATATATTGAAAATTCATAAATCAAAATTTGTAATTGTATATGTGATGAATTGCTGATGATAAATTTTCCACGAGATGATGAATTGTTAACGGTGAATTGTTGACAGTGAATTTTCTGACGATAGCGGTGAATTTTCCTAAAACTCAACTAAAATGGTAATTACTTCTTTATAGAAGCTCAGCAGCTCCTAGATCAACTTAAATCATATCCAGATCACAAAGACCATTCCTCTGGATAGAAAGATCATAGTGGCAGTGCCCGAGATAGTACAAATTGGACCTCACAAATTAGATTTTTGAGCTGTATTCACTTCATAGACATGCTGACCTGATTTTTCACAAGGAAATAACAAGAGTTTGTCATATTTGAAACAATCGGGGCATCCAATGGTTAGGGATAGCTGTTAGACAGATTGAGGGTTAAAATCGAATCCACAGAGCAGATGAGCACTTTTTATAACTCTATGGCCCTTGGAATCTCCTTACATCCACTATCATGTGCCAAGGTCACGGGTTGCTTCATGCCATATCGCTACTAATCTCTAGGTGTGCAATAACCAACATGAAATTATCACTGGTACAATTTCACCTTGCCCCAAATGCTTGTAGCAGGAAAATCTTTTCCACCATGACCAATGAAAAGACTCCATGTCGTTGTGAATTGCGATACCATGCACATGGATGCAATAAATAACACCCACTTGGAAATATGACAAGCTTTCCATTTCAATTGTGTAAAAACTTGGTGCCACATGACACCAGGCCTAAACAATGCCAAAACCCATATCGACAGCCATCAGAAGATCTAAAGACTAGGTCTTGCAATGGCCCACCCTTGTCATCCACAGAATCAATGAAATCAAGCTACATCATCTTAAAACAAAAGCAAATCCGCGACACATCTCGCTGCCAATTCATCCTCTCAGAAAAGTATCTTGGAAGCGTCGATGAGTCCACAATATCCATGCAAACCTCCAACAAATGCCTATGTCCAGTTTGTGAAATGACCCAAAGCCATGTCACATCATTGTGAAAGATCTGAAGATTGATCTTCTCCACTCAAACTCTCTCATGTGACCTGACAAAAGACCTGGAACAAGCTCTGTGCAGAATTCTTGTTCTCTATGGACTCCTCCATCTTCCAAACCAACTCTGTCTCTACTCTTTCCAAAAGACAGACAAAAAGGTAGCTCATAATTACAAAGACTCTGAGTTGCCTTGTCTTTGCAAAGCATGATAATAAACTGCCTAAGACAAATAAGCTTGCTCCTTTCATCAGTATTTGATACCATTGCATAATATGCTTCATTATACTGTTTGAGATCCATTGAAGGCTTGAAAGCATTAGCCCAAAGTCAAAGTCGGCCTTCGATGTTAAATGCAGCTTTCAAGTGAGGTGTCATCATCCATTCAAAGTAGTGAAGCTCCCAAGCGACTGTCATATTATGGCTTGAATGTTATAAACCTGTTAGAAAGGTCAGCTCCTGCAACATTTAATTGGGCTCTTATCCAAAGGCAACCCATGAGCATCAACTAAAGACCCTTCAGCCTTTGGTGCTATCTATTTAATGGCATATGGCAAATTCATCGTCATGGAAAATTCACCGCCAAGTAAAATTCACCACCAGCAATTCACCACGACCGAAAATTAACTGCATTAATAATTTTAATAAAATAAAAAATTAGCGATGAATTACTGACGGTGAATTTTCATAGAGCCCCATTTAATGTCATAGCTCACTCTACCTTGTTCACAAACCTTACTCTGTAACCACGTGTTATTTCTTGAGAGTTGAGAAAAGCCTTATACTGAATGCATATATCTCTGGAGCAGCATTTTTATCATCAACTTGGTTTCCTCTACTACAGGGCACAGGTTCCATACACTGCTGCTTGTATTTACCTTTGTTGCTACTTTGTTTAGAATCCTCAAGTTGGGAGTTTGTGAAATAGAGAATCTGCTTTGTTCAACGTACACCTTGGGGTCCAATTCATTAGAATAGTTAAGTTTACTACGTAGTGCCTCAGCAAACTCAACTAGTTTTTCTTAAATCTTTCACAAGCATTATGCAAAGTTTTCATCTTCGTAGCAACTACTTGATGCTGGGGCTTGCAAATCATCAAATTGGGCGAGACATCTGGTCACATGTTTGTAAGTGTTGTGTGAATGGGTTCACATAATGATGATATTTCTCCTCTGTTTCTGATTTCATGGTAGACTCCAAGTCTGTAGACCATTTGTTGGAAGAGGTCGATCTGCAGCTGCAGGAGGAAAAGCTGTAACTGCTGCTTGTTGTTGCTCTGCAAATGGAGCATTCTGGTCTCAAGTGGAAGCAAAGCTATAACCTTTGGAACTGCACCTGATTATTGCTTTGGCAATGCCACAGTATTCGCTCCACTTGCCCTTTTATTCACCTTTTACAACACTAATCGAGGATGAGTTTGAATAATACTTCAAGAAAGGAGTCATGCAAGAACTTCAGTAAATTTTCTTATATTCTGAAACTCCAAAGGAAGTGACTTATGGGTACAAATAATATATATGGGGTCTGGAATTATATGGGGTCTGGAATAGGTGATATGCGACAGCTCAGAAAATGGGAAAATGAGAAAATGAGAAAATGAGATTTTCCTCATAACTACAAGCTTTGCACACTTTCTCAATCACCCAGTAATTCATAGTATCATGGTTTAACTCTCACATGGAGAGACACTTTAATGTACTTGGCCTTTAACAATATGACTGGCAACGTTTGGTATCATGATCAACAAGGGAACTTTTTATGCATGCATTATAGTTTTCACATTCTTCATCAATCAATTAGTCTTAAAAATATTAGATAAATGCGTTAGGCTTATGTGTATATGAGAAATAATTTTGATAATTATGACGTAAAGTATGTTATTTGTATCTTCAAAATGAATTAACATTTTTGTTAAATTTTGTAATATTTTTTTTTATTATGTGATTTTTAGATCTTTGTATTTATTCATATATGTCTATATATATAAAAAAAATTGTAATAGAGTTTAAATTGATTGTTGTTGTTTTAGATTGATACATCTCAAAGAGGACAAAATATGTTTAAAATAAATGGTGTAAGGGAAGTTTTCATAACAAAGAATGTTGAGTAGACGTTCATAGGCAAATATAGATGAAGGGTTTCTTCAATGAAAGTGATTCAACAATACCTCTCCCCAAACCTTGTGGAGAATATGTACCTATGGATTTGCTAGTTTTGAAAAAAAAAAACCAACAATATGGAAACCTATATATTTACAATTTTTATGAATCATATAGAAATCTATGGAGAAGGTAAGGTTCCTCTTCAAATTCTACTTCAAGCAATCTAAGACTAATCCACCTCTAATGTAAGGGTTGCAAAGGAAAAGCATTAGAGACATGCACAAAATAAAGGAAAGAGAGGATTAGAGAAACAAAGTAAGGAAACAATGCATTAGAGACTAGTGATCAATCATTTGTCTCTACAACATTCAATAAAACATCAATTTTGAATGATCTAGTATTGTTAGAGTAATTATTTATTAGCTAATGATTAATTAATCTTTAATTGATTACTAGACTAATTTTACTTTATGCACTTAAGTTAAACTTATGACTGTTTTTTTCTTTTATTAGTGTGAGCTATTATTAGATCATTTTGTCTCATCACATAGGATGACGAAACTTGTCATGATCTAATCCCTTTATCATCTAGGGTTTGCTCTTATAAGCACTCTCCTCCATTGTATTATTTCATTTTGTAAGTTCTTTCTTTTTGAAGAAATAACAAATCATTATTTGCAACTCTCGTCCATGGAAGGTGTTCTTGTTTGTTGTTTGATCTTGCTTTGTGTGTGTTTTTCACAAATATAACATGGTATCAGATTGTGGATTCAACAAACCTTTTCTTGATTTTGAGGGTTTTTTCGACTGAGGTTATAGAGGCATCAAATCTAGAATCTTCATTTTTTTTCAGGTTTTGGGCTTGAAATGTTATTTGGTGGATGCTGGAGCTAAATAGACCTCACCATGGCATTCAAGAGGTCAAGCAAATAAATTTTGACTATAAATTTTCCCTATTTCACTGACGGGAGCTTCTAAGACAATTTTTTTTATACAAGGGCTGGTATGACCTGTTCGTATGGATTTTTTCAAAAAACAACAAGCACTTTTTTTATAGCCCCGTGCTTTTAATAGTGTTAACCATTATTAAAAGTTCTTAGTGCTATTAAAATCACTCAACAAGGGTCCACTGATGGCAGCCTTTCAAAGCTACCTAGTGGCTTTGACCCCAACCGAGCCTCAGATGATCAACTAGGAAAAATTACTCAACAAAATCTCTACTCTGATGTCAAAAGGTGTGGATCATGTGCTAGAAATGTGCAAGTTGTTCATGGTGTTGTGAGCATATCTTGCAAGTATTGCAAAAGTTGTTCAAAAGGATACAACAAAGTGTTTACAGTCATAGTGTTCAAACATAATTCTATTTTTTTGGTGACTTGTTATTGTAGGTTACAAGTCATTTAAGTCATCACTTATGTATTTGCAATCATATGGGAACCAGCCCCTTGTACCTAGCCTTCCAAGTTAGTTGGGTCCATGCGTTTGATCGAGGTGACAACATTACTTAGAGAGACTGTATCTTGGGTCCCTTCAATACTCTGATGGCAGGTCCAAAGATGAGGCATGACATGGACAAAAAGTGTGGTGTGTAGTACATTGATGTGGAAAGTGTGTGGCAATGAAGTGGCAAATAAGTGGCACTAATAGGTTGACATCTCAATGGGGAGACAGTGTCACATCGGTGGGACATAACACCTAGTCCCCTTGACATTCCAATAGAAGCTTGATAGGATAAATCTCTACATGTCGGTAGGAGTCGCTTTAGTGTCACTTCGACACTACGATGGCGGAATATGAAGAATAGTGGAGTTGTATTGATGAGACAATGCCAATTTAGAGAGAGGCATTTTGGAGTCTCCTCGATATTCTGATGGCTCATCATCATGGAAAAGTATGAATGTTGAAGTGACTCTTCAATGAGTCCTTTCGATACAACGATAAGATGGATGTCAGTTGGAAATGATGTGGCAGATATATGTGATGATGATCAAGTAAGCCTACGAAACATGGCAAAAGATGATAGTAATTGGTGACATGTAATGACAAGTGATGAAAGGTGATTGATCGCCTTAGAATTTCACATCCTTGTTGTGAATTGCATGGAAATGATCTGGTCAAGTGGATCTCACATATGGAAAAAAGGAAACACGTCGAGAAGGTAAAATATTGGTAGGACCAAGTGAGTGGTCTCTTCAATACTCCGATAGAATTTCATCAAAGTGACCTATAGCTTCAGAATGAGTGGTTTTTCGGTCTCTTCAATGTGGTGAAGAGTGATGGCAGAATTAGATTGACAATCGAGATGTAAGGGAAGGCCCATCTGACGATAGTGTTTTAAAGGTTGATGATGAATGGAAAACCATGGATCATGGTGTGTAGAGATAAAATCATCGGTTAGAATTTTAAGGTGGTGGTTTCAAATAGTTAAGCCCATGTGAGAGGCTTTTGACTGGTAGTCAGCCAGAAGAATGAAATTAATTGGTCTACCTGCTCGAACAATCAATTTAATTAGTGATTTGAGGTGTAGAATAGTAGCACAGAGTGCTAAGTTAATAGAGATTGGGTTCAAATCTTATGATCAAAAGAATACATTAAATCCGTATCCGATTTTAAGGTTTACAAACCACCAATCTTAGAAGTTTTTCTGCAATAGAAATTAATGCGGGTATGGCTCGATGCAGAGTATGCTTCTTGAAGAAGAAAGAACAAAAACCCTAATAGAAGAATGGAGGTGCATTGGTCAGTGGTGCATGGCTTAAGGGTCTATTGGTCAGAAAGGAAAAAAAAGATAATTTAGAAGTTGTTGGAGTGTAGAGGAGTCTGCACTTGAGTATTGGAGAGAACTGTTGAGAAAGAGGGGTCTAGAGTGGTAGAGTGCGAAGAACACTATTATAGAAAAAGAATGCACTATGCCTGAATAATTTGAACCAAACACTAGTATAGAAACAACAATAAACTATTGAAAATACTACTAAAAATTGCTTATAAATAACTACAGTTGGTTACATGACCATTAGTAATTTATTGCTAGTCAAATATATAATGCGACCAGATTGATTACTAAATCATTTTTAGTCATTTATTGGTTGTTTTGATTGATCGATTTGGTAGTATATTTAATCATTGATTTAGTCATTCATTGTTGTGATCTAGTCACTTATTTAGTCACTTTTTTTCCACTGATATATTTAGTTGTTGATTTAGTCATTGATTGTTGTAATCTTGTCACTTATTTAGTCATTTTTTATTCACTGATATATTTAACTGGTCACTTATTTAGTTGTTGATTTAGTCATTGATTGCTATAATCTGGTCACTTATTTAGTCATTTTTTATTCATTCATATATTTAGTCATTGATTGTTGTTAACTAGTCACTTATTTAGTCATTTTTGCTTACTTATTTAGTCATTTTTTCTCACTGATTTTTGTGCATTGGTAGTGTATTTAGTCATTAATTTCAATCATCATTTTGATCAATTTGGTAGTATATTTAGTCATTTTTATTCACTGGTTTCATTGTTCATATATCTAGTCATATTTATTCATTGTTCACTAATTTCTGTCAACTTTTAAAGGCACAAACACATGATTAATAACAAAACTTAAGGCATCCATTAAACTTGCAAGAAAATAACTACTTGAACAAATACCTAGAAGCGTCACCAAATGGTTCACAACTCATTGTCAGTATAAGTCCAAAAATTTGATGTTCTTGTGCAAGTTATTTAGGTTTATTCTCTTGCAATTCATCAAAATTAGAAAAAAGGGTAGCAAGTCAAGGGATTTGATCTTGAGAAAACTTTGCAATTAAAAGGGTTTTGTACTATGTCAAACATCATTTCATTAGTTTCAATCCCACCATTTTACCCATGTGAATACTGCCCTATACAATAAGAATCAAACTGTGTTCATTTTATTGGTTTCAATCCCTTCGATCCAACTTTGCAACATTTGCACATGATGTAAATATTGCCAATGAATGGTTGAAACATATCAGAGGAGATTGAAGGAAAGC